>JAECUM010021963.1:0-21608 GCA_016617855.1 Megalonaias nervosa | reverse complement strand
CATCGTTGTTCAAAAGATTTGAAGAGGTCTACCATAATTGACCAAATCAGTTGAAGATATATTCTGTTGACAAGCCCTTCAAATGTGAAATATGAAGGAAATTGTGTAAAAATGTGTCACCGTAATGGAGACAAATCATTCAAATAAGAAGTTTGCTGGAAAGTGTTTAAACATGGGTCCACTTTAATTAGCACACTTGAAGATACTCACTAGTGATCATATCATATCATCTATTCATATGTGAAATATGTGGGAAAATGTAGCCAGTGTTCTTGATTAAAACGTCTTTGAAGATATGCGCTGGCGACAAAAACCTCGAATATGCAATCAGCACGAATATATTTAGCTAGAGAATATATTTCGGTACACGTAAGTGACGTCAAAACATTCAAATGGTAAATATGGGGAGAGTTGTTTAGTTTTAGCTGTTTTCTCTATACATTGGAGACTATATCCTACTTTTACACCCATTGATTTTAATGCACGATTTAAATATTTGTACATGAAATTTGAGTTCACGAAGCACACGGGGATACATAAAGGTGACAAAACATACAACTTTGATATATGAGGCCAATCGCTTCTCGTGAAAACTGTTTAGTCACATGACCTTCACTTGTACCTGTGAAATATGTAGCAATATCATACACATAAACTCTAATTTTAATGGTGCACGCGAAGATGCTAATGACAGTACACATGAAGACAAACACAAGTGACGGAACACATGCAGATACATGCTTGTATCAACAGGAGATTAGGTATTGTGGCGACTGGAGTAAACAAAAGTACCAAATCAGTTCTTTTGAAGTGCCCTGTTCTTCGGAATGTCAAACGAAGATTTGTAGATAAGAACATACTCAACAGAACTGAATTTAATTCCTATCAACATATGTGTGATAATGTAATGTTAATCTTGATTCATGATGCCTTATTTTCCTTGTGGAATATTGAAAATATGGATCAAAGATTTGTAATAATTGATTTTTGATTGCAAGTAAACGCGTTATTTTTATTGATATTCATAATTGCCATTTCTTATTGATATTCATACAGTAAGAACACAGTATCTGATAAAACCATTGTCTATGTTTATCAATTATGTTGAGAAATAGTTTTAAAAACATCTCCACATTTAAAAGATTCTCAATTTTAGAATCGTGTATATGTTTGCTGAAATATAATTGGACAGTTGGTAGAATTCCTATTGAAACACTTTTGATTTTTATTCTATTTCGTGTATTCGCTATCTTGATGAAAATATTTTTAATCAATTATATGATTCATAAATTAAAAGATGTTTGTAATGTGTAGCTTTGTTTTATTCGCTAAATGTATTTGCTGTTTGTTGGAAATTGCTTTAATCAAATGCATAGCTTGTAATCTGTAGCTTTCGTTTAATAAAGCAAACATACCAATGTGTTTTAATCCTGAAGAACGTCATGTCTATATCACAAGATAGAGATACCAAAATCCTGTAACTGATATTTTCATGTTATGCATTGCAGATGACTTTAGAGACCACAATATATTGTTTAGTCTGTAAATTGAATCTGATAGTGGATGGTTTCGGGTCTATCCATATATAATATTCTTTCTCGTTGGAAAGAATCTTTGAGACGATAGTAAAATGGGTACATTCGACATGTCATAAAGATTGGAAGAGTTTACGGTTGCTCTTACAAAAGTATGCAAATTGTGAAGCGATGCACGTCGTGTGTGACACAACAGGCCTACAGTGTACCACTTGTACCTCTTGTTGCATTATTACTGTTACGTACGAGCTCGCTATTTTCGCTTGGAAGAATCAAGGTATAAATTCACTTCTCCAGTAATGGCTAGACGGATAGTCCAGCAGTGACGTTAATTATACGATACATATAATATCATACCATGGAGAAATAAAAAATATATATCCGGGAATTTGTAAGAACTCGATAAAAATGTTACTGCTTAATTTTCGAACATTAAATTTGTTTAAAAGCATACGCTTTTGTGTACTTAATAACCTACACATGTCATTATACAGGAAAGTACGGTTTTTTTTAAAAAATAAATTCCTGTTTAATACTTGACAACTGCATTATGGTCCAGATTTATAGAATGCCTAGTGAGTCCCTATTCCCTGGAAAAAGTATTTAAGGCGGATTTCATTTGACAGATAACCTGTTATACTTTTTCAAATTAGTTGAAGGATGATTAGGTATCTTATTATGTTTATCATCTTATCGAAATATTCACAACAGCTTTCTGAATAAGGGTTCATCCATTCCAATTGCATGGCTTGAGAGTACTAAATAACATGACCTCATACAGATATTGAAGACTTTTGAGCTTTTCATTCCCCCCATAATGTTTAATGATCTTTAAGTCTAGTACAGAAGTGAGAGTCAGCACACGTTTATTTACAATATCCCGCTAACAGTTGTCACGTTTTAAAATTGAGGTTAAACATCTTTAGAACCCCAAAGTGTCAAGTTTCATCTACAAGTCATTGATAAATACAAATGGATTAAATGAACTATCTAACATGACTTCTACGAAAACATCTATTTTTTACGCCATTTTTGACATGATCCCGGAAAGCCGATTTATAATAAGTGCATGGTGACAATAAATAGTGCTTTACTGTTATTTGTAAGTTAAGCAAATCATACATCAGGGCTCTCAGGGGCAAGAGCTCCAGTGTCGATTATGCGTGAAATTCTCAATGGACGATGGCGTTTCCCCCTGTCATGCGTCCTGCGAGGCGCATCATTTCCCCCCTGGAACTAACCTTATTTACCTTTTGGTCAGCCTTTGGCTGAAGTAACCTTACACGAGATGATCGGTCAATCTTACTACCGAATTACGTTACCCGACCTGTTAACTTCCAATAAACATTTAATGTTTGGCAAAGAAATATTTCAGTGTGTCAATGATACGTTTAGTAAATTGTTTTCATTATACTTAATAATAAACAATAACACGTTGTGTAAGTTATGCTGCAGTAGATAATATTTCTTCTTTTATCTCAAGTTCGTATTGAAATAACCTAAGAGACACTATGCCATAGGCACCATTTAATTCTTATTATTAAAATTATTAATTAAGTCTTACTATTAAAATTAATAACAAACTTGAATAAAGATGTTTTGTATACGTTCAGACACGAATAAAAATTATAAAAACTAGATAAAATAAAGTACTAGGAGTTACAAAACGTATAAACATTACACCTCCACACATAAAGACACGAGGGATTTATGCAATAAAGCTTTCTTTTTTCCATACTAATTAATTAGAAATATTATGACATTCCACAGGAAGAGGTATAATGATTATATAAAATCTACACAAAATAAAACAATATAAAACGCGAGCACATGAAAATGCATCTGCGATTAAATTTTCTTTCTCTTGATCTACCGACTATCGACGTTGCATCCTTACACGATCAAACTCCATCTAAAAAAAACTCTGTTTTTTATTTTTCGTTATGGTCTGAAGGAAAATTCACATCATAAAATGTTAATGCATTTCGTATACAGTCTTATATATCAATTTCAACTGATTTATGTGGATGCTGCATTTGAGGAAAATGATTTTAAAAAGTCGTAGACTCATTAGAAGTATATTGCTGAAGCATTGCGAAGTAAAGTTGAAGCTCTACTCCGTCCATGAGATGGAATTTTAATTTGTGATGAATTTTGTAAAGGTGTCACGAAAATAATTAAAGCTTTGTCTGTTAATTTACAGTATTCTCAAAGAACGATATTTCATAACAATAACCGCCCCATAAGCATGTGTGATTTAGACTTGGGAACTTGTATTGTCATTTTTTATTATTATTTTTTGTAATTAATATTCCTCCCTTAATAGATTGACCGCTGGGTCATGGAACACCATCCCAAGGTCAACTTACAATTAAAACATATCTGGTTATCAAATTATCTGGGAACAAAACTATAATGCACAAAAATAGAAACGACAACACACACGCATGCACACAAGCATATTGCACGTAATCTCTTTCTGACACAAATTAGATAGGCTGACACAAATATACATTGTATAGGTGACATAGGCTTCGCAATATTATAGTATTAGTTCCTGTTTACCGCAATGCACAAGTTGCATATTCATGGTTGAGGCCAGTTTTAAAGAAATTGGTCCTATGTTTTGTGTAACTAAGCAGTATGTTTCAATGTTCTTACGCGCTTCAACTATATGCTTAAACACATAAATGTAATGAATCTGCAGGTGTAAATATAATATTTAGCCCAAATAAGCAAGCGATTACACAAAATGTCCAATTGTTCACTTCCTAGAAATATGTCTTATCACGATCATTGTACATTATTTAGACAATAAGGCGCAAAACATTTAGTAAACGAGTACCAAACTTTTGAAGTAATATTGTAGTCGTAGAATAGGTGTTCAATAGTTTCGTTCTCGCTCTTACAGGAGGTGCATATGTCGTCATCAGATATGTTAATTCTTTTCAAAAAGTTATTAGTGACATTTATTCTATGAAGTACAAAAAAGAGATCATTTCTGTATCCTTACTACAAAGTTTTGGCAGCCCATCAATCTTAGACCACTCGTCACTACATGCATGGTTATTTAACGATTGCATCAACGTTTTGTGCTTCGAAGTGTGTTCCTTCTTTACCGTCCTTCAAAAAAATCTTTGCAAACAAACTTCAATGAGTTTTGTGCAAGTTCATTATTTTATCCTCCTGCTTATCAAACATGCTGTGAGCCGAAAAATTTTTGATGCATCTTTCCAAGATTTTGGAATTTTGAATGATAATGAAAAGTATTTTAAAACATTCTCGTTCGGGTTTTTTGTTTTATCATTTCGAAAGGTATTAAATTACCTCGAGCATCAACAAAATCATTAAGAAGTTCAGTGCGGCATCTTTTCAGGACTTGTATTGATGGAACTGTCTCGGTAGAACAAACTTTATATTTTAAAATCTCAGAGATAAATATTCATGAACTTTGAGATCCTCTTTCCAATTCGATACTGGCAAAATTACATCTCTCCAAAACCTGTTTTAAATGAGTTCACCAATTTCGTCTGATTTTCTCCTCCCTAAATTCCAAATATCCTTCGTATTTCTAAATAGAGTTGTATTGACTAGGTTCTATCAGCCTCCATCATCGTTCTCCAGTAATCTTTTTACCCATCTTATCTTAATAATATCATCATCATCATCATCATCATCATCATCATCATCATCATCATCATCATAATCATCATCATCACCATCATCATCAACTCCTTAACCCAAGAGGTTGTTGCGGCACCACAATTAACTTTACAACCAATTCTCTCCATCTTTCCCTGTTCTCTACTGCCCTTTGGGAGTATCCACATCCCATGCCTGTCCACTCCTTAATGCTGTCTTCCCACCTCTTTTTCTGTCTGCCTTTTCTTCTCCACCCACGCACTGTGCCTTGCAAGACTGTCTTTGCCAATCCAGATGATCTTGAGACATGACAGTACCACTTCAGTTTGAGCTTTTTTAACAGTGGTCTAGAGGTCTTCATAGGATCTGATGGCTCCTTGGATCCTGTTGTGGTCTTCTTCATTCGTTACATGGTCAATGTATGCCATGCCCAAGATCTTGCGGTAGCATCTCATTTCGAAGGTTTTCAATCCTTCTTTGCATATCTTATGTGAGCTTCCATGTTTCATAAGCATACAAAAAGATGAATATGACAGTCGAGCGCATCAGCCTTATTTTGGAACCAAGAGCAATGATGGTATCTTTCCATATTGGTCTCAACCTTGTTATTGCTGTTGTTGTCTGGGCAATCCTACAAAGTAGTTCTGGTTTGGAGCCCTCGTCTGTCATAATTGATCCGAAGTACTTGAAACTTATGATTCTTACTGGCTTCTGTCTACTGACCTTTATTTCTGCACTGATGCCATTTGTGTTGTTTGTCATCAGTTTGGTTTTTTCGGAGCTAATTTCCATACCGCATGCTGTCAAGGTTGTGTCGAGTCTCTAAACCATCAATATCATCTGGAAAACGAAGGTTGGTAATTGTTCTTCCTCTGATGCTGACAGTGCCCTTGTGGTCATGCAAGGCATCCTCCATGATCCTTTCCAGGAAAATGTTGAAGAGTGTAGGTGACAGTATGCATCCTTGTCTGACTCCAACTGTTGTTCGAAACCAATCTCCTCTGCCACAATTGCTGAGGCCAGCACTGGTGGCTTTGTCATAGAGGTGCTCAACAACCTGCACGAGGTTGGAGCTGATGATGTACTTCCTCATAGTTGCCCATAATGCTGCATGCCATACCCTATCAAAGGCTTTTTTGAAATCTAGAAAGACGTGGTGTAGATTCTGGTGATGCTGAAGGTATTTCTTGGAAACGAGTCTGAGATTGAAGATTTGCTCTGTGGTGTTCATTTCTGCTCGGAAGCCTGCCTGCTCTTCAGGAATAATATTCTCTGCTTGAAGCTTTAGTCTGTTGAGAATTATCTTCAGCATGACTTTCTCAAGTGACTGATCAAGCTGATGGTTCTATAGTTTTGGCATAGCTGTAGGTTTCCTCTCTTGGGGAGCACGATGACCAAGGATTGAGTCCATGTGGTGGGCCATTCTCCTGTCTGCCATATCTTGTTGCAGATTGTTGTCAGGACTGTGACTATTTCTTCTCCTCCTGCTTGAATGAGCTCTGCTGGTATGTTGTCAATGCCGGCTAGCTATCCTTTCTTTAGTGACCTAACTGCAATGTCCACTTCTTTACGAAGACTGGGGTTGACATCAATTTATTCTGCCTGAGGGCAATTTAGTACCACTGCATCTCGCTGGGTCTTAAGATTGTATAATTCTGAGCAGTATTCTGTCCATCGCTTGCGGATCACTTGATCATCTGTGAGGCACTTTCTAGATTTGTCTTGGAAGGTGGTAGTTTTCCCTTGTTTATGAGTTTAGAGATCTTTCATTAGTTTATATGCCATGTTGCTGTCATTTCAACTCAGACTGTCCTCGATTTTGCAGCATTGTCTTTCTATCCAGGATTTCTTTGGCTTTGTCATGCTTTTCCCGGTCATTTTCTTTATCTCTCTGTATCTTCTATTTTTCAAGGTGGTATTGGATTCTTGGTTGGTTAGGCTTTCTGATCATTTTAGGTGGAGGCGAAACGTTGTCATTAATAAATCGTGGTCCCTTCCAATATCTGCTCCTGAAAAACTATGTGTTATGGCAATACTCAGTCCTGAGCAGAATCGTTTATTCACCAACATGAAGTCAATCTGGATGTGATGTTGTCCACCTGTACTGAGCCAGGTCCATCTTCTAGATGCATTGTGCGGACCGAACTTGCTGGCTAGCAGAGGATTGTTGTAGGCAGCAAACTCCAAGAGCCTGAGTCCTCTTTCATTTGTTTCTGCATTGCAGAAGGATCCACGGGTGCCTGCACGTTTGTCTGTGAATCAACTCCCACCTTTGCATTCCAGTCTCCTTGTACAAACAGAATATTCTTCTTGGATGAATTGTCAATGACATCTTGCAGTTGGTTATAAAATTCTCCAGTTTGTTGTCATCATAGTTAAATGTGGGTGCATCGCCCTGTATGACTGTGATGTTGATGGGAGTCTCCCTCGGGTGGATGGTAATGAGCCTGCTTGAGACTGGGCAGCAACCGATAATGCTGTTCACAATGCCCTTGTGGACAAGAAATTCAACGGCATGATTGTGTTTGTCCCCTCCATCGCTGCAGTAAAGCGTATGCCCTTCATCTCTTGTTAATCTTAATATACCTAATGAATGAATAAATGTGTATCATATTTAATTCTCCCTCATTCTCCGGGGCTATTAGTCTATTACATTTAATTCTCTTTACTTTTGTACCCTTTATAAATTTCAATAAGGTACGATTTAAGTATGTTTCAATTCTTGCTGATGGATTTGGAAAGTACTGAAAAATATGTATGAATATGGGCAGAACAAGAATTTTCAAAACAGTTTACTTTACCTACTACTAATGAAAGATGTCTTTCACTCCAGCTTGCCAGAATTCTTTTTTTCTTTATTGAATTCTTTCTATAATTAATTTCCTTCTTTTGTTGATATCGAACGAAAAATATATGCCAAAGAGTGTAACGTTTTGTCCCATATCGGGACATATTCTTTCATTGGCAAATTTCCTATTTCCATTCCAAATAGCATTCGTTTTTGTTATGTTACATGAAATCCTGATAATATAAAATGTCTTGCAAGATATTTATAGTTGCCTTAAGAGAATGTTGAGATCCATCAAAAAGAATAAAAGCTTCGTCGGCATACTGACCTACTATATATTCACGACTGAAAAATGGTAACATGTTTCCATTACTTATAAGATAACTTTTAGCGTCAACACAAAACAGCTGAAGCCACATACGAACATAATCACCAATGTTAAAAGATTGTAAATATTGTTCCACGAAGCCCCAATTAGTTTCGTCAAAGGCTTTCTCGAAGTCTATTAACAGCAATAAACCGTATATATTGTCAGTCTCTAGCTGATCCATTATATCATTGAATAGCCTCGTATTTTCTCTAACGAATCTGCCATTCATAAATCCTTTTTGAGGATCACGGATTATTGATGGAAGAATTTTTCTAATTCTAGCAGCAATAGAGTTATCATCGTTATACCCATACAAATTTACAAGAGTTATTGCATTTCATAACTTTTAATATTTAAGATAATAAATCTTCGTTGAATTATACATCCTTCTCTATAGATCACAAATTCAAACGTATTTCCAAAGTATATTGAGACACTTTACTAATACATTGGCTGAATTAATATGTGTATCCCCATTCAGCATTGGTTTTTATATAATCAGTTTCTTGCATGCATAAAACAGATACATTCTTCTTCTGTTTTGCCCAATGGAAAATGTCCCTTCATTTAAGTACTGAACCTTCAAGGAGTCTAACATTCATAGATAAAAACTGTATATTGTCATTCATAAAGCAGCCGAAATTGTACATGCACATATTCTTACAATGAAAGTGTCACCACAAATTTATCATACGCAGGACACTCACACTCACACAAAATACAAACATCCATCATAAAACCATCCATGTTAATATAGTACATACTGTAGATTTTGCAGTTCAATATACTATAGACTTGACAGTTACCTATTAGTGTAATAGGAAATGGACAACAAATGAAAAGAATCCGGCTGAGATCATTCATACCCGCCTCCAACAGACATTTCCGGAGATAAATCAATTTTACACACCAATAAACACAGAAAATAGGTGTAAATTATAAGTGGACAAATAAATGAAAGAAGAACAAAATGGACTTAAAGGCGAATATGAGTGAGTGGTTACGTAGATTTGGATGTGGTTGGTGAGAGAAGGATTGGGTCGTAAGACGGCATTCGAAATCTGAATTTGGATAAGAATTTTTGAAAAAGATGATTAAATGATAAAGCAAATGTGAAATTTAATTTATAAATTGGTCAATGAATTGATCACAGAACGATATGGCATTATGAATGGGGATACATGGATCCATGGATTAATGTCAGAGCTGATAAAGAAAAGAATGAATTAATGAATAATAGGTACTGTGAACTATGCCGGAAAAATAATGTTTATTTGATAGAAGGTGAATTCCATTGTGTTTATGTTTGTCCAGATGACGACCATATAATAAAGAAATAATTCAATGAAGTTTATTATCCCTTTCCGTTTGTTGAAACATTTGTATCCCTAATGAGTCATAGCAATATATTAATTATAAGAAATCTTTCTTACTACATCAGTTTGGCTTTTTATCTTAGACAACCTGTGATAACTCAAACGAATGGTGAATAAAATACTTAGAGGTAGTAATATCTTTAAAAAATAATGCACCCATTACTTGAAATTATGTATCCCTACTCATGATCATCACCATATTTAACTGCTTTAAAGTATGGTGCGCATTATAGTTACTTCTATTGTATTTTGTAATATGGGCCGGGGGCCTACATGACGGAATAAAGTATTATTATTATTATTATTATTATTATTATTATTACGGACTACACTTACATTCTAATCTTCTCATACATTTCATCATAAATGTCAAATTGTATCTTTTTTTCTGATTTGGTTCTACATACACAAAACCATTCAAGAACCATGAAATTTCAATCTCAGGATGTTTGGTAAATTTACTGACAAATTTGGTATACATCCTAATAATATAATCTACCAGTCTAGTTCCTTTAGTTTTCTAGACATCCTTCCACTGACTGATAATTGCAAATTTACAATCCAAACTCCAGAATTTGACAATCACTTGCCGTGGCTGTCTCTCTCGACCGGAAATCCCATGCACCGCCACTCTGTCCCTGTTATCTAAAGTGACATTGTTGACTTCCTTCACCGATGCTTGAATTCTCTCCTAGATTTTCATTTTCCTCCTCTTTTAACCCTAAAACATTAATATTCAGCTTCCTTGAGTATTGTTTGATCTGATTTGAAACTTCACTTGTTTGCTTCCATCTCCTGCCCGGGTCATTCATGTCACTCTTCATCTTCTCGTTCTCCTTCTTTGCCTCTTGTACTTTTCCTTGAAATGAGTGATTCTGAAATTCCAGTGAATCAATCCTATGCATCAAGTCTCCTGTCATCTCCTTTACTACCCTTTCACATTCTGCAACCAACTGCTTTCTCATACCATCCATCGCAATTGTTCAGACAACTTACAGTATCGTTAGTTTCTATTAGTGCAGAAAAGTATGTCGAATCTTCCAAATAAGTCAGCAAAAGCTCTTTCATCTTTGGGGAAACTGAATTCTGATGACATTAAGACTAACCAATTTAGATACAATTGAATTTAATCAAAACGAAACGAGTACATAAAATTAAATAGATATTAAATAAACTAACTGTTCTGCTTCAAGTAAAGATCGTGTCTTTAATAGTAGTGGGTATTTACTGATATTACATCTAACAGCTTTAGATAATTTCCAACGTTAATTTTCCTTGCTAAATCAGATTTGGTTTACATCTAATTTGGTCTAATTTAAAAATAGGAGTCCATGTATTCGAATTTATTTCGTAAAAATGTATACAGTCAAACAACTGGTAAAATTCGTCCCCACTTTTGTAATTCCACATAAGTTAAATATTATGTCCTCGTATATATTTTCGGGGCGCTCTGATTCAGTGGGTACTTTTTAGTCTGGAGCCATAACTTTCAGTTGGGGAATGTGTATATTTTTCGGAGTTTATATTAGATGATCTTCAATATCATTCTTTTCATCTGGCTGTAGATGTGAAGGATTATTGTCCAGATTCTTCAATCTTTCAGAATTCTGAAGATTTGTTGAACCAAAGTCATTACATTCCGGCTGTACGTCATCATTTAAGTCGTCATTGTGTGGGACAGGAACTATTAAATTTATTCAATGATTTACAGAGATATCTCGATCAACATACTCCTTTAACAGATGCATATGACAGAGTTGTTTCCCGTCCCGCCTCCTTGGCGTATCAATGATATCATTTAAATCACTTACTTTCTTTTTACCTGTATAGTGACAATAATACCTAGCCTAAAGAGGACTTTGAGGTATGGGCAAGAACCTAGAACTTTATCACCAGGTTGAAGTAGTAGTTTGGCATACCTGAATTTCATTCGTGGTTGGGTAGACTGAAGATTATTTCTTGAGAGTTCACAAGCTTGCGATAATTTGTTTTCAAAATTGTGTACTGTACAGACTCATGTAAACTAATCTCTGATTCATCAGTTAGAAAAACTGTTTTTCCAACATCGTCAATTGTCTCCCAACGGTGTGTCCGAAAACAAGTTCAAAACGACTAAATCCAATAGACACACAATAAGTCACTGCTATATAGTAATAAAATAAATTACAGGATTGTAAAAATGCTTTTGCTCAGGAATATCAGCAGCGTGCATATTGGAGAAATAACACGGTATCAGAGTGGAGGTATAACGGCCCAGTGGTTCAAAACTCAAAGATTAAACGGTATACCTCCCAAATCACTTTTATTATGGTTCAAGTGGATGATTGTAACGCTGGGGTATTTCATTCAATATATAAGGGTTCCTTGCCCCCCAAAAAATATTAGAAACAAAATGGAGATAGAAGGAGTTGTCTTTTGTGATGAAATATCGTGACATGACGTTGACCAGCAAACACTGCGATATCATAAGCAATATCATTGATGACTTTTATTACACGTAGGAGTATTATAGCAGATATATTCACCAACACAGCACGCGATCAGTTTTTGAAATATATTTTATATCTTCCAGGCAAACTGGCAAAATAAAGATAAATCCACCAAGGCAGACTTTTGTTATATTTTATCGTCTGACACAATATTTGCATTATAGGTTTATATAACATTATTCGAAAAGGAATTAATTGCAATTATTTTTAAATCTTGGTCTGTCTCCAAATTAACTTTGTTTGAGATGGATTACATGATATTATCTTATATGGGTCTGGATGATAAATATTCTCTGCGTCGGTCAGATAACGGAATTAGTTTACGAAGTTAGTGCCTGATAATGATAATTTTATATCTGTAACTTATCAGAATAGAGTTGTGGAGGAAATTATATCGTAATATCGTCTCTGGGTCCAAGGATCATCGCTGGCCCGGCGTTTGAATCCCGCAAGATCTTTGATGGTAGGCTTGTTGTCTCTTTCACAGACAAAGATTGCAACCGAAGCACACATTAATAATCTATGCTGGCTGGATGTGGTAGACTTGGTTAGTCTTGTTCGAGCGGCTCATGTATGAGTTGTATTACGACAAAATCAAGGGGGCCCCGAGTGGCCGAGTGGTCTAAAGCGCTCTCTGTTACGGATCACTGCCATCTCACCTCTGTCTGCGTGGGTTCGAGTCTAGGATTCGGCGAATGTGGCTATGTGAGAAAGCTTGCCAGTAGCTTCTCGTGGGTCGGTGGTTCTTTCCGGGGATTTCCGTGTTTCTTCCTCCACCATTAATACTGGCCGCCATGTATAGCCTATCGTGTGCTGAAAAATGGCGTTAAGCCCCACAACAACAACAACAACAACAACAACAAAATCAAACCCTTTAACCAAGATGTTTACACGGACTCAGATTCGATGCTGATGGACATCGCAACAAATGAATTGTACCCACAGTCTTGGATGGATCTGTCACAAACATTAGGAAAGCCAAAGGTGTTCCACGTGATATGGTTCAACAGGATCTACGGAACGATATGTGCATACCTACGCACTAAAGATAGCTTGTCTTCGCCTGATACCTAGCAATGGATCCTCCTCTATGGCATTACCCATTATACGATTTGAATCTTGCGATTGTGATTCAAATTATGGCTGAATATCGTCCAAGGACATCCACTAGTACATTAAAATATATTTCGGTGGTAGTTCTGAATTCGCTGGAACGACTTGCAAATCCTCTTGCAGAAATGTTCTGCTGAGAGGATTTATTCCATCTGGTGAGGATCCGAACGCCAACGTGTTGCTTGTCTTGAAATATCGATCCGTTCCGAAATAATAAATACATTGACGGACCATTCCGGTTAAGTAGCAAGGCGTTGCCCCCCCCCTCCCCCTTCTAACTCTTCCGGTACATTTAAATACCGAACAAACGTGTATCCAGAAGTTCCAGTGGAGGTGGTTGTGAAATAAAATTTTCTCAGTAACTGTGACATTCTTTGGTTGAATTAAATTAGTTGCTTTTAAGCTAGTTACACGTGTGAGTTCATTTTTCAGTTCTGCTAAGACTAATAGAAATCGTGCTACCCATTCGTGAGATTGTTCTGTCATCAATAATAATTCCTGCGCATACAAATAACCGTTCCGAGCCTGTGGGATTAAAATGTTTCACAATAGCTTGGTTACGATGTACACCTACATGTCCAAAACGCATTCGTACTCGATGTTTTGTCAAAAGCATAGAAACATATCGAATATATTATTTACCATGATCCACTTGTAATATTCATGACCATGTTATCGATTCGCGTGCAATAATGCGTTCGAGTGCATCTGCGAAACTTGCGGAGTCTTTTAAAGTCAACCGCTTAACCTCTTTGTGTCTGCATGCAACATCAAGAATGGTTAACGCGTACCTGTTTGTGCGTCCCATGACATGTCCATGTTAAATAAATAAGGGATCTGCATGATGAGCTTCATTAGGCATATGAAAAGCAAACCACCCACGTGACTTCTTTCTTGGTACTGTGAGTTAAATGTGTCACAACGCTTATTTGGCCAACCATGGGTGGCACCATGAGTGACCTTTCCCTTGCTAACTTTTCCACGGCTGCTTCACCTCTCCAATACCCACGCGGACTATAGTATATTTTTGATAATATCCGGTACCTGGTCGGCAATTCCATTTAAGTCATGGATGGGACTCACTTAGGCACATCGACCTACACGGATATCACTTGATAAACAAGGTCATGTCGGTAATGTGCTAAAAACAAAACGATTTACGGGAGCTTAAACATGCTTTGTCTGGCTGTTACAATCAAGAAATCAGTCAAACCGTGTATCAGGCCAACAGTAATTATATCAGTAATTATATCGAGGAACATGTTTCACCTCGGTATTTACTCTATCGTGTCCCTGGAAATTATCTTAACGTAACAGTGACTTGCCCTATGAATTTCGTTTTAATAAACGTGAACTTGTTTACTCCACGTGGAACACTAAACTTCCCTTTGATTGTGAATGGTCCATTACCGATTTAATTTCGAACTGGATTTGCACAAGGTGTTTTTGAGCGACTTCGCATACAAAATCACTCTAATATATGGCATAACGATAAAGTAAAAGCCCCGCGTTGAGAATTTTCATTTATTGACTTGTCCGCGCAAGCAACACCTAAACCATGCATGTTTGTTTCCGTTGGAACCAATTTCGTGTTTTCAAACTTAGTTCGTCCTCTGTTCATTGGACATGCTCGATCAGGAGAAACTCAGTTGTTGATTATGATTTCAATATGGTTAACATTGGGATCGGTTTTTCGTGATTTATCTGTTATCTCATGATCAGCCTTGTTATGACGCTTTAAGGATTTTAAGGAAACGAAAGCGTTGAGTGACAATGTCGAGACAACTTCGTCGTTGGGTGGCAATGACACCACCATCGATTTCTTTTCAACCATCGATTAAACAACTACCATTGATGAATTGGATACAAGCAAAATTAACCATTCAGTGTGCGACAATTAGATGCTTGCGCACTAAATCAATCCTGAGCAAATATTTTAAGACTTCGACACAAAAACAACGACGTGATCTATTTGGCACTACAGCAGAATGAATCTCAAACACAACAACAGCAACAGCAACACAAACATAAATTCTAAAACCATATCAAGTGCACCGAGAGCAATGAGTTAGCTGCGCATCCAAGAAAAAAAAAATGTTTGGAGGAACAATCACGTGTATCACCTCAGCTACAAAGGTGACGCACAAGAACATGTATTAAAGTTCGTACGTAGAACAAGAATCTACATATAGTGTGCAACAATGTGATGCTTGAGTAATAAAATCAATCCTCCGCACGTATTTCAAGACGTCGACACAAAAACAACGACGTGTTCTATTTGGCACAACGACAAGCATATGTGCCTAAGGTTATCAGTGACAATTGTGCCCACATAATATTTTTTGCAAATTTTCATTGGACATGGAGTGCCGATGACCACTCATTAAATGAATTTCGAGACATTTTTGCGGAAATCGCAAGGGACCCTCGTAGTTTTCTCACGAACTTGTCTCTGAAAAATATTGCGCGGATTTAGACACTAAAATGTCTCACGGGAGCGCTTCTCACACCTGAATTTAACAATTATGACAATTATATGATATGTCCACCTCTGATGTCATAGAAGAGGTTGACAAGCAACAGCAATGTCTTCAAAACGCTCATGAATAATAGGAACTGGTTCGAAATGATACCGAAGGTCCAAAAGTGTCAACGATATGTTACAGTCCTGGCAAATTGCATGAGAAACTTTCACTGCGGGTTTAGGAAAACCTGTTTGTGCCGCTCATTAAATCAGCAAAGTAATTTTAGAACGTGCCAAGGGTATTAAATAAGCTACAAAGTCAGCAGTGGCAGTGCTAACGGCAATAGAAGGAAAACCGGGTCCAGTTTTAAAAAATATCTAAATGCAGCAGGGATAGCAACAAGCAACAAGAGCTAATGCATAAACTATTACACGTTTGCAACCGGCAATAGAGGTAGTCAAAGACGACGCTTGAGAAATTTGAGAAACGGTTGGTGTGATTGTAAGAGGCATCCGTGTACTTGATGAATGATAGAGAGGCGGTTGCTAGGACACCAGACGTGCCACTCCAGTACAAGTCGCAGCCCAAAACACAACTTCAATATATATTAAGGAAATAATTCACGTGGCAATCATTATACATTCTATACACATTTCTCATAACAGTTCTGGTAACTGAAAGATTACTTGATAGAAAAATCCCATCAACGACATGTGATAAATGCATGAATATTAAATGTCCTAAAATGGTATTAAGGTGGAATCATTATGTATAAGCGCTTGATACGTTAACGAGCGGAATAGCTGACGAAGGCAAATCTTTATGAAAAGAATATAACACACTGTATATACCTCATCCTATTCCCTCGCATCAATCGGAGTAATTTCTTACACAAAAACAACAAGACATTTTAAGACAACAGCAGGGTGAATTTCAAGCACAACAACAGCAAAAGCAACACAAACAGAAATAATAAGACCTATAGCACGTGCACCCCAAAGCAATGAGTTAGCTGCATCTCCATGACAAACACCCCAAAAATGTTTCGAGATACAATCACTTGTATCACCCCAGCTACAAAGGTGACTAGCACAAGAACATGCATTGAAGTTCGTATGTAGAACAGCAATCTAAACTGACAAAAGAATAAGGATAAAGGTGGTACCGGCAACAGCCAAAACACAGGAGAAGGTCTTGCTAGTCTATGTGAAATCAAGAACATCCTAAGTCGATTGGAAACACTTGTTAGTTAAGTTGTTACGGGCAACAACGCACGATAAATTATTGCTGAAACCACATCCACTTGTCAGCGGTCGCTCACCAATAATATCATGGACACAAAAACATCTCGCTCGTTCAAGCACGAAGATGATGAAAATATAACTTGCTTATATTACGAACCAGATGAGTTTTCAAGCGATTGGAATACTTTGTGTTTTGCCTAAAAATTTTCTTTACGATGCGATGCAATATGTTGTAAGTATGATCCAGAACGTTACCTCGATCATAACAATTTCAAAACTAAAATTCAGTGAGACATTTTTAACCTGCTAAAGAAGGATTACGTACACTTGAGCTTGTGCTAGCGTAGCTGATAGTTTCTTACAACTACCATAATATCCGGTCACATGTGTTTGGTGGTCTGCCCGCAAATAACTCGTGAGTTTTAACTAATTAATGGTACCACCTTGGCAATGTTCAACTCACCTGGGGCTCCTACGACACGGAAACTACCGAAGAAGACATTTCACGACGAATCACAATAATAACCGAAGGAGACTCTAAAACAGAATCGAATCTCAAACGTATGAGGTTGATAACAAACGGTCGCCGCAAAGGTCAGTTTCAGACAACCCTGACGACAATGTAGATGTTAAGTTATTTTTACGTACGGAATATCATACAGCGCCTGATATTGTGAGATATAACTAAACGACGCAAATCAATTTAACCCGTGATGCCATCAATAGAAGACATGAAAGCGTAGACGACACGACTGTACATATTCCGTCTTATATAATGTTTGGGTTCTCGCCAGTTGTAAAACCAGGTGATTATATATATATATATATATATATATATATATATATATATATATATATATATATATATATATATATATATTTGGCCACCATGTCTACGTGTCATCCATGGCAACATAATCCTTTCATACATATTCTTTTTACCCTTGTAGGTCATGATGGGCACATTTTGGATCTTCAAGGTGACATACTAACCTTAAAACTGTGCATTAGAGAGTAACCTGATAATTAATATGATAACAGTCGTACGTGAAAGTGAGATGCAAGAAACCCCGTTTAAGTGACATATTATGGAATTAGCCTCGCTGAAGTTGTTCAGAGATTTTTGTTTAGAGACTCAGTAAAGTACTCGCGCACTGAGCCAATCGCAATACAGCTTGTAATGCGAGTCATAGGTAGCATCAACAAGGTTACTAGGGATTGGTTAGACAAATCTGGGATTGCAAGTGGTTAAATCGATTCTAGATCGATTCCGGCGGTTAGTCATTCGAGTATCATCAAAATCAATTATGCTACCATCAACAGAAACTATGTCGGCTGCGGTTCGTTAAATTATTAGTATATAATGACGCAGCTCAATACTGACTGTCAGATTAAGAGATTGCAGATCTGGCAATGTGAAGTTGATTACAGCAGTCTCGCAAAAAGATATTAGAGGAAACTAATAATCTGTAAGTAGAAACTAATGTTTCACCAAGGCTCAATTCAATGATATGTCGAATCCAATGCTTGGCATGAGCGCGTCTGTGTTATTTGATCAAAGGAGAAGAGATTATCAATACTACTCATACCGGTATAGAGTCACTCATCAACAAAAAGGTAGTATTACAAGTGCAGGACACGTCTATGCATTTCCTCCGTGTGAGGCTGTCCTTCAGATTCAGTGGAAATTGTACAGAGCGACTTTGTTGAAGCCGGTTATCTTGACAATGCCACAGTTGGCGATATTAGCAACGGAAATCTGTCGTTGTTAAACAGCGCATGGTACTTCATCATTATCAAGGTAATCAATTAAATTCGCAACATCGTTGATGTTTTTGGAACGCTTATTGCTAGATACAACGATGATTACATGAGATCGGCTGGTCCAACGGTGATGTTTATCAAAGATGCATCTGATTAACGTGAATCTTCAAAAGTATCTTAAGACGCTACCTCAAGAATATACCAACCTGGCTAATGCAGCAAGTCTACAAGCTGTATACAGGGGTGATAACGGCACTTTTTACAATGGATTTGCGCACGGTAATGGGCAACTTCAAATTAATATCGAATTTCGTTGTGAATTCCTCTCAGTTACAAAATGGAGATTTGCAGAAAAGTTCGCAAGTTTGTTTTGGGAGGTTTATTTTCTCCAAACATTCACTCACAGTAACTTATAAAAAACATCTCTAACCATGCAATTTAGCGTGATCCAGCTGTGGCTATGGTAAAGTTGTATTTGAAAAATTTACGTCGGTAATGTTATCCCATCCACTACCTACAGAATCACACTTGTCGCATCAGTAGTTGGGAAGCGCTTCAAGGCCGTCTTTTCTCGCACGTAGTGGTGATCGAGAAAATAGGCATCCAACACAGTATTACGACGCAAAAACAAGACTTTGTGACTTTCATCTTACCGATTGATATAATAGGCAGACTCATAGCAATATGATATTTAACAACTTAGAAGTGGCAGGTTTCGTTGCAATTAAACGGTCATCTGGAACCCTCTGAAGAAACTCAGCTTGGCTATACGGCAACCGATCCTATTGTACGTGCATATCACAATATTCGGTCGTATCTGGAAAGACGTCAAAACGTTGATACTGGTTTGAAACATTTGCCAACATGACTTTATTACGCTGTACCCGATTTCCTACTTTTGACTAGATCACCTGGAGTTCCTCTGGCAATTCGTTGCTGACATCTACTTTCGTGCCTGTGTCTGTGCGGTCGGTCTTAATTAAAGATGTTATGCTGTGGTACTCTTAGACAATGATATGATTTTGGAGGATGCAGGTGGTGGAATGTGGGTCTTTGATGCGCCTGTTGAAGATTTATTAAGTAATTGAACCTGCTATGTTTTAATTACCGCTTCCCTATCACGAAGTTAATGTCAGCCTTACCGAACATCAACTGGGAAGTGCACTACCAGTCGATGTTATATATTATTGAACAAAGGGCACTAGCGCTCAAAGCGGACGTTATGCACCCAGACGTGGTGCTGATTTATATCTGAGCAAGTTTGTCATCAAGACAGGTATGACTGAGTTCAGTGGTACTGTACTTGCTGTTGATCCTTATGAGCTACTTATTTCTGAAGATCAAACTGGTAAATTGCAAACGTTTAACGTTGCCGGCCAAGATATGACTGTCAAGTTAAAAGGCTCTGTCGCAAAGAACCTGGCTGACATGACTGACAACGGCCGACTCGTTGACTTTGGCGTGTCAGTTGCGCTTATCAATGATTATCTTCATACAGGCTAGGATGGGATGAAACAATACCGCAATGAACAGATCACAAAAGTGCCACCATCACCACGCGTAGTAAGTTCATTTACAAGATATGTGCATCTGATGACCAGATAGGAAGAGGAACAACTGAATTTAAAACAACAAATAGTCGAATCATTTTATGCCGTCAACGGTTTTGCGAAACCTATACCTCGCATCTTAAGGGCGCGCCACTTTGGATTGTGTTTATTTATTATATTCGGTTATTATAATGGATGCAGTGAATTAACACCATTGATAATAAATTAGCCTTGTGAACGAGCAATAAGTACGTAACGAACCTGACTCCAGGCTTTCACAATTTCTCAAATAATCGACAGCTATATCATTGATAGGTGAAGATCAAATTCACTTTACATCTCTCGGGCCAAGTACTTAACCGTCCTTGGCGTTTGTGTTTAACATTACATGCAATATTACATATCAATGATGTATTTTCACTGTGACGGTGAAGTTGCGGAACAAACCGTACGGGCGTTAGACCAATTGACATCGGATGTTAACATTTATCGTTAATTTGTTCTATTTGTCGATAAATATCTGTGTCAGAACGGTGTTAACAGAACCCTGTATACACTCAAAGATATTTTGTTACGAGGCAAATAAAAATTAATAGTTGGAACCACCCTAACGTGTCATTACCAACTCGAGAGCAGCTTGGTGTTCTAACATTAGCAAATGCAACACTCAGTCGTTGGCGACATGACCATTATTCAGCAAGGACGCACTTGTTCTGGCAGTGATTTTTGGACGACGAAGAGAACGATCATATTAAACATCATTTAGTGGTGAGATCGGTCTATATTTGAACGAAGACGGTGCTAGGTCCCAGAAAGCACAATCACCGTAAAATTAATTTAAATGTATCTCAAGTAGACTGTTTCTATGTTTGATTGGCTGCTGTGCCACTTACAAGTTAAATTCATTATAAGAGTGTGTACATGATGCACCTGATCAAACCACGAAGAGAACAGCATTAATCATGAAATACAAACGGATTTATTTAATTGTCGATGTTATTTGTGTATGTGTGATTTTGATTTTTAACGGAGCTTTTAACATTTTTCAGCCCTATCGCAACGATGTCTGCAGTATGGCAATTTATAGGAATGTCTAGCACTGGGGCATCATGCCCCAGACATTGAGAAAATTGTCCCACCCAGTCACATTGTCGTAACACCAGGCCGACCAATCCCACCACTAATATCTAAATGCTGAGCGTTAAAAACGCGGCTGCTTCTACCTTTTTTACGTCTTCCATGTAATTCGGCCGGAATTCGAATTCGCAACAT
>JAECUM010021962.1:0-22773 GCA_016617855.1 Megalonaias nervosa | reverse complement strand
AAATTGAAGGTTGTAGTGTAGTTAAGACGATTGATCATGGAGTTCTTGACAGCGATTCCACCTCCGCGAGAGTGGCGGGGGAACGACTTGATGGAGTAACCGGGGGTGTTAGATCCGCGCACTTGGATAACTGATAACTAGTTTTATATGTTCCAAATGATTCTATCGACCAATCTATCTATCTAAAACACCCCAGTGATTTAACGAAATCCCCGAAATTTTCAGTAATTTGGCGAAAACTCTGATCCACACAGTAGTTGCAAGAAATCCCTGAAAGTTTAAGTAATTTCATGAAATTCCTAAAAGGATGACTCCAATTATTTAATGATATCACTGATACCTTTGCCATCTTTCTACAAATATAAATATCAGCGACAGTTATGCACATTTATTGGTGTGATACTGATTTGTTTGGTTCCTTCTCAACATATTTGGCTGTATATTACAAAATAATGACAACTATTTTCTTTGAACAATGAGCTTATTTATTGCAAAATAATGACACCAACGCGTGCTTGCAACTTTCTAAATTTCAGCTATTTTATTTTGTTGGGGCATGACAGAGAAATAGCGGCAACGGCAGTCTCACTTCCCTTTTGCTTTGAAGCATTTGCACCGATTCTTTTGGCATTATTGCTCCACAGTTGCATTTTCTGAATACCAACACCTTGATTGTTTGTTAACTGCTTCACCGAGTGTCAACGTCTCATCACGTCGGCTTTTGTAAGAAGCTTTTGTAGACATGATAAAACTGATTCTTGGAGAAGTGTTCTTTAAAAATGCCATCTCCTACTGCTATTTTGTAGAGATTTGTTCTGGATTGTGACATGAGATCAGTCTGAGGATATTCCTGGGATCCCCTGTGCCGCTTTCAGCTAATGGAATAGGCACGGCAACAATGTCTCTCACTTGACCTGGTTGACGGTCACCATGCTCTCAGCTTAATTGGCTTAAGCTCGTTTGGCACCCGAAAGCTGCTGATGAATACCTTCACTCGGCATATATGTCGATTTTGATTACATGAGTAATTAAGCCAGATATATACGGCTTAATCATATAGTGCTTTGAAGGAGTAGAGGACTCTCACCAGTTATTATGTACTTTTGAGAGTGACGTATGAAAGGTGAAGTTGTTTGCATTTGATACATGCACAGTGGTGAGAATGTTGGCATACCTCTATGCTATTTTAATGTAATATGGTTGAAATTTCTTTGGATATTGCACTTTTGGAAATTGTACATGATCTAAGCACACCGCTAACTAAAATGACTACTCTCTTGCGCTCAAAAAAATCAGCTGAATTAGTCTAAAGTACACTAGCCTTAGCAGCTATTAAAATTGGGAAAATGAATTTTGCCAGACTAGACAATACCAGCTTCTGAACCTGCAATGAATGAATTACCAAATACATAAAATGTAAAAAAATGTTATCGGCTTTTTCTTTACAATTTACCTCTGATGCTAAAGAAGTGAAAACGAATAAGTGGAGCTAGCACCTTTTTGAAAGATGCGCATCTGGAGTAAGGTCAAGCTGTATACTCTATAACTCATATTACACCCATCAATCATACACCAAAATAAAGGGAATTGAACGTTCTTTGAAGAATATCTAAGATATACAAGGTCTTTTTAAAATAGCCAGTATAACCAGTGAAGAAACCTGAGGAAATTATTTTCCTTTAAAATTCCTAACCTATGCAAAATACGAAACTGTAGATCGCCACCATAGTTGAATATACGAAGCCATTCCTGCGGGTTTTGTTTCAATTTTGAAGTCATCTTTGGGTACATGTTATAGCTATATAATACCAGTTAGCTAAATGGAGTCATATCCAAACCTTTTTGTTTGCATTAGCTTAGAAATGTAGACCGAAAATAGAGTCATGTTTTACCCTTTGCTTTATCCATCATTACACATTAGTAGTGAAGGGGGCCACTTTAGGATCTATGTAAAATCCAGTCAAAAAGGTCGTGGGTCTATGAGAATTTAACATGGGGAAATATAACATAGGGAATGTATAGCGACAGTGGACTGGGCTTGTTTAGGGTCAATAGGAATGGAATAGGTAGGGTGACGTCACGGTACTGGCAACATCGTTGCAAGTGGCTGACCTTAATACGCGCTATCTAGGTAGAGACAAATACAGTAGAGACATAGACACAGAAACATGTATAGAGACATAGACATAGACAAACAAACAAATATACACATCTATGGCAAAGAGAATAAATATCTTTTCGAGGCAATGGAGTGGCCATGTAAAGGGCCTTTGGGTTCTTCTATTTTCTCCTCACTGTCTCTATGATTCCTTTCTTCTTCTTCTGCTTTTCATGGTGTGGTATCCAGTCAGGATGTCCCATGGATCTAAATTTTTCCTGCACTTTCATCCTTTTTCGTTCAGTCTCTCAAAGTCCTCTTTTTTTTTTTTGTTTTCTTTGTCCTTTCTCTCCTTAGCCCAGGTATCTTTGATCTTCTTCACCTCTTCTTCCATCACCTTTCTCATCACTTCTTCAGCTTTCTTTAATTGGTTTAATCCCCACTTGACAAAAGACCACTCTGTGAAATTCGCTATATTTTGTAAAAAGCACCTCACTTTGATGACATTATTAAGGGCCTGCTTCAATATTCCCACTCTCACATACTTAGGCTGGATGGAGCCTCTTAATTTTTCCACTTCCTCTTCTATCACGCCTTTCACTAGATCACTGGCTACTTTCAGGCAGGTGACTTGACTTGTCACAAAGTCCTTGGCAACTGGATTCCTCTATTCGTGTTCAAGTCTTTCCACCACATAGGCTGCATCCACCATCCAGTACTAACTGTCTTTCAAGTTATTAAATAAACCTATTTTTCAAGGTGTTGACTAGTCAACACTGGGTAGCCAGACTGACGAAAGCTTCGCTTTATATACGTGAAAGCACGGACGTGAAGGAAAACATCCCTTACACTCACTTCACATATTAAATACTATTCACACAGAAGGGAGGAAGAATAAAACACCATATCTACTATCCACACAGAAGGGAAGAGAAGAAACACACCACACAATATCTACTATCCACACAGAAGGGAAGAGAAGAAAAAATAAGCCCACCATATCTACCATCAAAAACCCCAATATCTACTATCCACACGGAAGGGAAGAGAAGAAAAAAAAACACACCATATCTACTATCCACACATAAGGGAAGAGGAGAAAAAAAAAACCACAATATCTACTATCCACACAAACGTAAGCGAACGCATACAAACACACTACTATCCACACAAAAGTACGCAAACGCATACACACACACACACACACACACACACACACACACACACACACACACATATATCAGTAAAGGAGTTAGTGTTTATAGTCACACTACTCCGCATTCACACAAATTGGCAACTTGAATAGTGTCTCTTTTCTAGAGATCTGGTTAGCCCTGAGAAGGGCTGTTTTTCATGGAATTCCAATTGCAGAGCGATAAGAGTCTTCCATAGTTTCTAATAGTCTAGAATGACTTCTTTTAAACTGTTGATTTCTATGGTATTGTCGAATTCAGCATACAGGATGACGTTCACCGTCTCGGCGAGAGCTTCTGCAAACTGAAGTTCCACACGCAGTTGACCGGAATTTATAGGGTGGAAATGTCCCTCGTCGCAGTCTTGGTCTGGAGTGAAATCAAAGGCCCACAAAGTGTAACCTCCTTTATAATCTTTGTACGAAATGCCGTGACTGGTGTTGGTTCCTAGCTGTCCTGTAGTTTAGTACAGGGACAAGTACGATCTCAAGTAATTCTTCTGGGCAAAGTTAGGTTCGAAGTGTCTGGTACACAAGGTCTTGCCATCGCGACTGACTTTGATCTTGGACACTCTGTAGTGCTTAAACTGGAAACGATTTTGATCGTGGGCACAGCTGAGGGCTGCATTGCTCATGATACCAACGATTAAGGTTTTCACTTCTACGCCTCGTATCGGATACTTGGCAGTTGTTCTGCTCAACGTGTGACTGATGTCGTTTCCGGCTTCCACGCGGCTCAGGTACAGTCTGGTTTCTTGGACAATGGTTTTGTACTCGTTGGCATGAGCCATCAAATGGAAAGTGGTACTGCTTAGATTCAGTCTCAGGCGGATATCCACTCCAAACCACGCAAGCATCCGGATGAGTGTTCTTGGCCTCTTTTCCGTACGTCAAGAGATTTTCCAGGTACGCTCGGTAAGGGTAAGTATACATGCTACTGCTGACCAGTTTGTTATTCAAGTACAAATCCACTTCGCTGAACAAGGAATGCATGAAATTGTTAACGGGAGCTACCCTGGCATCGTCTCCCTGATTGGTATTGTCCGTTTTGATCACTTTCAGTTTCAGATACGAGTAACTGTTATTCAGATCGATGTAATCTTCGGGTTATCCTTTGATTTCAAACTCGGCGGGAGCTGAATCGGTCAAAGAGGAGACGGGATGAAATTCTACCCATTGGGATTCTTGCGTCGTCATCATGGTGGGTGGCATCGCAAACAGATCCAGTTCTGACTTGGAACAGGCACAAGACTCTCGGTGCATCATTTTTCTTTCTTTCTCTCTGTTTGTGATTTAATAATCAAAAACGTCTAAGTCTCGGACGGTTCTTCTTTTCTTAGTCTTTCAAGCTCTGGAGGTGTGAAGTCCTCTGGAGGGGTGTCCTCGTTGTCGTCTCTTTCTGCCTTGTCATTGCCGTGGCGTCAGGGAAGCAGGAATGCCTGACTCGGCAGCGTCCGGGGCATTTATAGGAGTTTATCGCCGACCGAAAATGTCTTTGCCCGTTTGAAGCAAGACATTTTTGCCTTCCCTCAAGAAAGCTTCTTTGGGGTTTTGTTTGTCGATGATGACATTTTGGAGAAATTCTTTGTCTTGCGTCAAAGCGGCATCTTTCAGGGCGTGCAATCCCCGTGTCACCATCGGTTTCAAAACAGGAGCCACCGAACGAAACACCGATTTCAACATATCTTCTAAACCATGTCTCGATGTCAAGCGACTCCTTAATACACTGGATTCATGACTTACAACTCGATAGAGAATCTGTTTCGAAAATACAGTTTCACCGTGACTTTCCCTTTGGAGAATGGAATATTTTGTCCCAGATCTTCTTTTATAGCAATGTTGACAGTGTCGAAATACGAATTACTGACGGGTAGATAGTGAGGATGTACAAATTCGCGGTGAACGTGAAAGGTGTTTCCACCTTCCTCGTCAGTGTTCGTGGCAGAAACCACTTTGAAAGGAATGACACGCAGTAACGGTACGGACGTGTGTCCCACCACGTTGTCCTCCACCACATCCGAGTACACAAACATCAAATAGAGTCCTTCGTTAAGTTCTACCGGGGATCCAAAAGCCCAGTACAAATCCATATTGTTGCTGATTTTCGGGCTCAGATTTTGTGCTACCATCTGTGAATGTCCACCCAAAATTTCAAACAAACTACCTCTAAACCAGATCGACAATTTTTCGGTATCCTGAAATCTCACTTTATGGTACTCAATCTTAACACTTTGTTGGCTCTGTTCAGGGCTTTGCCAAACGCTGCCTCGAACCTGTCGGCAATCATGTCCACCAAATGTTCACAGCTAAAATAATAGCCTGCTAGAATTTTCACAATATAGATGTTTAATAATGGATTGCTTGCTGGCTTTGTGTCACCTGAAAACCCGATTTTAGTCATCTCTTGTTGCACTTGCTCGTTCAGGATTTCGATGTGGAAAGTGTTTTGCTTTTCAGTGATGTTTTGGATTTGTGTAGGGTGAATGATTTCTATCAAAGCCACTTTCCAATGGGCCTCGTGATTCAATTGGATGGCCTGAGGTAATTTGGCCATGAAACAGCACAAGGTGTTGTGGGGAAACACCCCCATGGAACTGTCACTGGGGAACGTCAAGTAAAATCGATTATTCATAATTCCAGAGTTATAGTGTCCTAGGGGTCGCTGGAGGTCAGAAGAGTGTCTAAAAGAGGATTGTTGTGATTGTTTTGTTTGCCTGTTGGGAGAGTGACTGAGGTTAGGCGCAAGGTTCCCGTTGTTCCTGTTACAGGAATATTTCAGGGAAGGATTGGGGAGAAGGTAACCGATGCAACTGCTCAGTAAAATGGCCCACAATTGTTTGTCTCCTTGTTGAGAACTCAAATTGGCAATGTCAGCACCGATGACACAATACACCACAAAGATTTGGCAGAAAAAGACGAATTGCGTTTTAGGCACACGTTCTCCACACCACACCCACAAGGGTTGCTTTTGTAGATCTTGCACAGAAGAACTTGGGTAAGGAGTGGTCACCGCAGTGGTAGCGGTTGAGGCTGTGTTGAAGGGCATGATGGTCATTTCCTTTTATAGTCGATGATTTGCGAAGCGTCGATCCAAGAGTGAAAGCTCGGCGGATATCCTTTCCAAAGTATTTTGACTTCTTTGACACAACGTTTTCCTACTTTTTGGGTTCTTCGACCGAGAATGCTTTCGACGTCGTACACTTCGTTTTCTTTTTTAGCCACAAGATGTAACTCGGGCAAATTAAACGTTCCTTTTAACACTTCTCCATTAACGTCTTCCAATTTATAGACGGTAAGATGACGGCCACGCACTCGTCTAGTGATACGAAACAATTTGGTGGTCCAGTTGGGTAAATAACCTTTGTCGAAATAGCGTTTGGTTTTGCCAATGCGCAACCAATATCCTACTGCCAACACTCCACTTTTCTTGGGGACAGTCGGAGACGTACCAAACAGTCGCTCGAAGACGGTCACTTTGTTGTCGGGAGTCACTTCTTGGGGGAGGGGGGGGGCACGTCCGATGCTCCGATGGTAAGATTGGTTGCACGATTGGACAAGGTGCGGCAAAACGTCGATGTACTTGAAAGTGTGTTGATGCGTAAAATATTTCCACATGCGTTCTTTCAAGGTGCGTTGAAAACGTTCCACGATGCTAGCTTTGCTTTCGGGATTCTCGGTGGTGAAAAAATGAATGTAACGTTTCTTTAATTCATTTCGTAAACTTGGTTCAGAAATTTGGTGCCTTTGTCGGTTTGCCATCGAAGAGGTTGACGACTGCTTTGTTTCAGCAGCAGTTTGAGGGCTCGCACTAACTCACTGCTAGATTTGGAAGTCAATGGCACGACCTAGGCAAATTTGGAAAAGACGTCGATGACACAAAACAAATATTTGTAGCCACGGTCGTAGGTGGCTAAATGAGAGACATTGTTCGTTGTTCTTGCCAGCGATGGTATTCCATCCATTGTTTGTAAGGTACTAAAGCCAGTTGTCGTCCTTCCATCGGATTTAAATGGTCACGTCTGAGATCTTTTAACTCCAAAAGTCCCTTTTATCTTCTTGACCCTTTCATCTTGGACCCATGAGTAAAACACTTCCCAGGAATCCCAACGTTTGTCCTACTATTGCTTTGATAAGAAGTCCTAACAGGGTTGAAAATCCTCCGCGTTGCACCAACATCTTTTTCTTTTGACGAATGGGTATTTTCTTTTGGACCATTTGGCGAAGAACGTGTCTATGTTTGGCTAAGTATTCTTTCTGATGTTTAGACAAAGACATCGTTCCTTTCAAGACATTCAGACAACAATCGCACACAGTATCGATGAAGTCTTTGGAGGCGGTTTGAATGAGGTTTTTTTCTTCGCATTTGTGGAGAAGCTTTGGACAGGACGGACAACACGTCCCAATGTTTGACTAAACGAGGAGGCAGTCCTGTCCTTCTCTTTCCTTTGTGGGGTAGAAGAAGGATGTCTTTTTGGGGGGGTGACATCTTTGTTTGTTTATTGGTTGGTTCAGGGGCACACACCAAGAATACAAACGTCGATGACTTGGCACATAGACTTTTATCCTTTTGGGACTATGGCTTCGTTAAAAAGCTCTCTTTATGTTTGGACAAGTGTGTCTTTTCAGAGGGTGACGTCGATGCTTGCTAAGCTTTTTCTCGGATGTCGGGTCAAACGACAAGACTGTCCTTTTCTTTTTCCTTTTCCTTTCTGGACAGGAGAACGACAATGGTAGTGGTGTACACTTCTTTGAGGGGACATCTTTGGTTCACAAATTACACTGACGTCTATGGTTGGACACGCATCCTTTTATCTTATTATTTTTGGAGCTTGCAATCTATCTTTTTGGCGAACTCATCTACTTTCTTATCCATTAATAAGAAAAATCCTCCCATTTGGTTGCTTCTCTTTTTCTTTGGACGACTGTGTCTTTTCAGAGAGTGACCTCGATGCTTGGCTAAGCATTTTTTCGGATGAAAAGACTGTCCTTTTCTTTTTCCTTTTCCTTTCTGGACAGGAGAACGACGACGGTAACTGTGTGCACTTCTATGAAGGGACATCTTTTTGGTTCAGGAGCAAAAACAATTACACTGAAGTCCATGGCTTGACACGCTTTCTTTAAATCTTATTTGTCTGATAAGGTTTGAAAGAAACAATCCTCCCCTTTGGTTGCTCCTCTTTTTCTTTGGACGACTGCGTCTTTTCAAGGGTGACGTCAATGTTTGGCTATGTGTTTTTTTTTTCGGATGACGTGACTGTCCTTTACTTTTCCTTTTTCTTTTTGGAGAGAAGAACGACGATGGTGACGGTGTGCACTTCTTTGAGAAGACATCTTTGGGCGTTCAGGAGCACAAAAACACCGATCCCCATCATTTACCTTAGGTCTTTGTTTATACTGGAATGCGTCGCCACTGATTGTCTTTACGTCGTATCAACTTGATGACAGGCATCACTCGACATTGAGCGGTTAGCAACGGACTAAATCGGGACAGTTCTTGCTTGGACAAATCCAGTCAACTCTGTAACATGCCCGATCTCTCTTGGACTTTGAGTTTGGCGGCATGTACTTTGTGAGCAGCGGCTGATGCTGATAAAGAGGAGGAAAGTGTCACCGCTGGAAGATAAGTTCTTGGAGACGCGGGTTTCCATTGTTTCATCAAATTAGGAAGAACATATTTCAAATTGGGTTTGGCTGGGATCATCAGCAACGGAGAAGTGGAAGAGACTGAGGCTACTGGAGACTCAGTAACCCTCGATGCAGGTCGTGGTTTGCGAATGTAAGGTTGTGTCCTGGCTGCAGTGCCTTTCTCGCGGGTAGAAGCTGTTTTCTGGGGTCTTTTCTGGGGGCTTTTCTTTTTCTGTGGCTGTGACCTGGTCTTGATACCGCTACTCATTTTCTTCTTCTTCTGGGTACCTTTGGGTTGGGGAGTGGTTTTTTTTCTTGGGGAGATCTTTGGGAGCATTGCGATCCCATTTTAAGAGGGAGCGAATGATGACACCTCCTAGAGAACTGCTATCTCCAGGTTTCAAAATAATTTGATTTTTGGTTTGAGTATCGATGCCAGGATCAGCCAGTTGCGTCAACGCTACTTTGTTTCTCTCAGAAAGCGTTTGGTTTGATGTGGAATGTGAATGATGCCTTGCAGTAATTGACATGATGTCACCGTAAACCATAGTAAGACTTCTTTGACACTGGCTTCTAAGACACGAGCACGTATTTGTGAATTTTTTTCGCGACTGATGCCGTATAAGGCACGATTCATTTTGACGGGAAGATGAGACTGAAGGGACGTCATGTTGACGATGTGTGAGACAGACCAAAAGTTCCCGAGGTTTTTATAGACTTTTTTGTTGTTGTTGTTGTTGATAAGTCGGCCACGGGGACGTGTACACGACAGGCCCTCCGTCTTGGCACCAGTGGTGAAACAGATCGGTAAAAAAATCGCAAATAATCGGGGGTAGTGGGTTTTAAATCTACGAGTAAATAGGTTTGTGAGGTTTGAGTGGCATCGTCGTACGCATGGGTCAGCCAAGGCGTTCCTAACTGTTTGACTAACACTTGCACTTGCGATTTATCTCTAGGGCTTTTAAACAACACCACGTAATGAGCATTGAGACTGATGGTGCGATGGGCTTTGCATATTTTGGGTGATGTAAATGACACTGGCATTATGATGATGCCCTTTGCGGGTAAACCACAGTTTAATTTCTTCGTCTTCTCTACCATGTCGTCAAAGATGACTAGATGTGTTTGATTATGGTCAGACACGATCCCGTCGTCTTCGCCAGGAATGCCTTCCACAAAAGCGATGGAATCGCCTTGACTTTCTCGCAGGAGGCTGTACACCGATTGCCACTCTTTGTAACACCAAACGATCCGTTGAGGTGGACGATCGATCAAATGATGTTTGTGTTCGATCAAACGTTTGACAAATTCGGTTTTGCCTGAACCGCTGGGTCCGGCAATTAACGTGTTAAAGGGATGCCGAAGATACAAAGCCCCAACTGGCACGATCTAAGTTTTCGTCGATGACATTGAAAGGAAGAGGGAGCAGAGACAGCAGAGGTAGCAGTAGTAGTGCAGGGGAATGTCACTTTTGACACGAAGACAGACAAGACAAGAGCTTTAATACTTTTTTCAGGACACGTTTATTGCAATCTTTAAATGTGAACAACACGAAAGACAAAAATACATAAAAGCCAAATGGTTAAGTACGTGAATACAATACACATCAAAACGATCAAAGTGGAATATAAACAAGTCTCTGTATAATTCAGGGAAACGCACAGGGAATGAATATTCGTCTCTCACAGGTTCATTTCGATGAGGGTACGGTGAAATCCGTAGGGTGGTAGCCGCATGGTTTCATGATGACATCCACCATGAAAACCAGTAAAGTGAAAAGGTGTACGATAATGAGTGGCATCGCTTTCGCATCCGTCATGTTTGACACGCACAGCATCACTTTCCATGGTAGGTATGGTAGTAGTAGTCATAGCAAAGTTCCCATGATGTGATACTGAATCGCTGCGGTCATAGCGTACGGCATCCCTGCAATGCAAGGCACATCATCGAACTCGATCTTTATCTCGCTTGATATTTGCTGTTTGAAAGTATTCATCTTTCTCGCTTGGTGTTGGTAGTTACAATGAACAATCGGTCTTGTACGTTGTCCCTTTTTATATACTGACCAATGTCAGCGTGTCCGTACGATAAAGTGAAGTGATTGGGAAGCCGAACTCTCTTCTGGTACACGATTTGATAGACTTTTACAAAGGCCGACTGACCATTTGGTTAGTGAGTAAACGTACAATCTTGTGAGGATCGTAGGTGGTCACTTTAAAATTTCGATTCTCTCCAAACTTCAAGGCTTCTTTCAAGACGCCAAAGTTAACCACTCGACCGGTGAGATAATTGAGAGCCAGTCCTTTCAGTTTACACTCGGTGTGCACTTCTTCTTGTGGGTCACGGTATTCGTTGCCGTAACTTTTGGGACAGCCACTAGCAAAAACTTAGAATCTTGTCGTTGGGGTGCTCGTTCATCCAGGCTCCTAAACGGTCTCCTTCGATGAAAGGGTGACAGTGACCCAGACGATCGATGTGGATGCAACCATCCGTGTCAAAATACAGCACACGATCTCCTAATTGGTATAACGATTCGTACAGTTTTAAACGAGCATGGGCTGTCACGTAAGCCGCAATGATGACATTTCCAAATTCGTCGGCTTCTACAAAATCCAGTTCTTCTTCGTAATTGACTAAGATCAAGTCCTCACGAACGACGTCCACGTGTTTCATATATTTGGTTTTGTCGTGAATCATCTGGAAGTAGCGGGAAGGTTCGGACAAATACTCCGTCTTGGGTAAACACGGTCGTTGTGCCATTTTACTCCAAAAGCAATTGAACGTCACTTTGGCAAACTATCGCCTTCCTTCATTTCTCTCCACGTGGTCTAAAGTTATGCCATCCTGCTCCCAGTATTTCTCTTTGAATTTCTTTTGGTCTTCGGGAGTGTGGCACCAGGATGGATAGCCATTGGCTTCTTGTTTCAGTTTCAAAAAGGCATCCACGTCGTCTGCGAAAATGTCTTTCTGAGTTTGGTCGCCATTGTGGTATTTTTCTGTCTTGGGAAAGTGGTTAATTTCGTACACTTCTAACACTTGGTATCCCAGGTCCAGAGCGTTAAACAATTCCACGCTGACCCAGGTTCCTGTCAAGGTGCGTTCTTTATGAGTGTGTTGACAAGGTTGATCTAGGTTGCACGTTTCGGCATAAGTACGGCACAAGGGAAACATCAGTTTTCCTTGGCAATGGTGAGGTAAAACGGGATGGTATAAGTCCGTGGGAGGCAAGACTTTGCATTTGATCAATCCTACGTATTGTCGAATGTTGTCCAGATCGATGTGTTCCGTCAGCAATTGCGGGTGCCCTGAGGAAAGTGACAATATTTGCACACGTAAGGATACAGAGAACACACGTCCAAGTATTTGATTTCTTCTCATTTCTCCTCGTCGGCTTGGTACAGCAAACAGGTGGCATTCGTCCGTCCTCAGTACAAACTGTCCCTCAGGCTCAGTGGGGCCACCAACTTGTAACTTTCCACGATGCGTTGAAACTCGGAATCGGTTTTCAAACGGTGATCGTACTCGTGTTCCCACATTTCCACCACATGGTATCCTTGCTCTTCTAACTTCAAGCGCCGCTGACAAGTGGCCTGGTACACGTCTTCCATGGTCCGTTGTAAAAACTGAATTTTAATGCCACGTTTAAGGTAACAGATGGGACATCCGTGAAATAAGCTCCCGTTAAACTCGTACACAATCTTAGGGTTTTCTAAGTCCCAACCATCCACCGAATACGTTCCGATGGTCTTCTCGCCTCCTCCGTTGCGAACATGTTGGATCCATTTGTCTTCCTTGTCTCACAAGTAATGTAACCAGCGTAGGGCTTTGACCGAATATTGACGTTTGACAAACTTCGTCGCTTGAGGGCTTATGACATCCAGTGTGTTTTCGGGCATGAATCGTTGGCGGTACACTAAGGAACACGCTTTGGCAATGGTGCAGGCTTCTTTCAAAGGACCGATCCCTCCGTGTTCCATGAACAGTTCTTGAAATTTTCCACAGCAACTGTGTAAAATATCCACGTCGGAACGACAATACTTTAAGCTTTCTTCCTGAAAGTCGAAAGGGTCCGAGGCGTGAGTGTGGTACCAAGCGTAGAAAGGTTCTCGCTGTTCGGTACGCATGTTGTCGGGGTCGTTGTAGTGAGCATCAGGCAAATGGAGTAGAACGGCGTGTTGATTGGCTACGGTATTGAAAAAGTGCGGAAATAGCCTTTGGCCATTTCAGTCATTCCAAACGTTTTAGGCATTCGGCTCAAAGGCATGGCCAAGTAACTGATCGAATATTTAAACTCCACTCTGCCCACTTGCATGGAAATGATTTCGCCTCCGTACAAAGTCACTTTTTTCCGTATAGTATATGACAAGAAATTGTCCATCATATCCCGAGAAATTGTAAACCATCACCGTGTCATGGCAATGACAATCTCCGCAATGTTTGATGTCTTCTTGACTCCACGTCTCGTCGATAGGCCGAAGATCCATTGGGCGAAATCGGCTAGCGTGTTCGGTCCCCGAAAGATTTTTTCACGTCCTCCAGGAATCTTGCTGTAGTGAGGGCAATGACTAAAGATAGGTTCTTGGATGCACTTCTTGCACGCTCGGTGAACCATGCAGAAATTAGGAATGTGAATACAGGTCTCTTCCATGCATTCGAAATCGAAAACGATGAAATGGCCTTTCTTCTGGTCATCTTCCTGTTCATGTTTGGAATGGTATTTTTGAATGAACCATTCGTGTTCCTAGTCCATGATTTGGCGACAAATGTGACATCGTTTCTTTCTTGGACATACGTGAGCCTTGGCATTATTGGTACGTATTCCTTGTCAACAAGTAGGACACAATCTCAGAAGTTGACAAGCACATTTCTGCTGTGAACCTTGCGTCTTCAAATGTTGTTGGTAACAGGTTGGTCTGACAAATGTGCACTGACAAGCTGGGCAATGCACTCGTTCTTGTCTTTCGTCAGGACAGGGTTTCGAGGCCAAACATCTCTCACATTTCAATCTGCAATGCTTGTGCTACTCTCGATTGTTATAACCATAGTCACATTTATCACAGTAATATCTGTATCCCAGGAATCCGGTGATACTGGTAATGGTATAAAAATGCCCATCGTGATGATAGCCGTCTTTGAAAGTTTTGCCTCGAAACAACAGGGGTGTGAGCACTTCTTGAGGGTGCACTTTCAAGGTGTAGCGTGGAGCTAAGACGTCTTGCAATTTTTGCATTTCATGAATGCCACAGGGTGTGTCTTTGGATATCCCCGCTTGCTGTAACAGTAGTTTCTCTTCGTTGTTGGCTCGGTCCGATTGTCGAATTTTCTCCCAGGCTCTTTTTCATTCTTTCCTTGTCGTTCTTGTCGGCATACGTTCGTCCCAGGAGGATGATACGATCGTTTCATCTTGATTGCAAAAAGTTAAATGACTACATTTGAAACGCCATGGTCACCTATATATTGATGTCAGACCAGAGTATATATAAGCAACCAATGTCTTCCCTCCCAGTATTCATTTCACTCTCAAGCCTACCAGCACGATGGATGAGCCCACACAGATCGAATTTCTGATCAGAGCTTTGCGAGGTGTCATACGAAAGTTTTCATCAGACAAGCCAAGGGAATACTCCCCCGCCTTTCGAGATAAAAGTCAAGATACTTGCTATATCTGTCAGAAGAAAGGTTATTGGTGTTCAGAATGTCCAGACCGTGAAAAAAGCAAGAGAAGTGTCAGAAGAGGCAAAAGTGAAGATACCTGTTATTATTTTCAAGAGAAATGACATTGGACTTTAGACGTCCTAAGAAACAACAGGAGCAGTAGGTAGAGAGATGTTCCGAACAGGAAGAATAGGTGTCCTCGGCAAAAGAAGAACCCCGACACGCCCAGAAAGAAAAGAAAGAGACGAAAAGAAGACGAGAAAAAAGTAAGGACGTAAAGAAGGAAAAACCTGTGAAAGTGAAGAAATTAAAAAACAAAAAACAGAGAGAGAGAGAGAGAGAGAGAGAGAGAGAGAGAGAGAGAGAGAGAGAGAGAGAGAGAGAGAGAGAGAGAGAGAGAGAGAGAGAGAGAGTGAAGAAAAAGACACAGTAGAAGTCTATGAACTTTTTAAAGAGTTGTGTTGTGACATTGGATTGTAAAATTTGTACCAGAATGTAACAGACAGAAAAACGTGTCTCCTGGTTTTGATGTTTTAGAATGATAAGGACCTACACTCACGCACTCACACACGTACATCATGGAGTAAAAAGGGATTTTTGAGTTTTAATTGATTTTGGCAAAATGAATACTATCTCTTTTCGAAAGAAGTGGGTGGCCCTGAAAAGGGCCGTTGGGTGTTTTTTGTTTTGTTTATTTGTAAACAAAAAACAAACTCTGGAACGAGAAGCAATCAGCTTTATCTGCCTTAAGCCTTTGCCACGGCCAAGGCCTACTTCTGGACCTGCTCCTGTCGATGATTGGGTAGAACTCACTAGGGCGGGTATCTCAGGCGTAGTAGGTGTGTGAACAGGATTTGGTTGTTTGTCTCGGGAACGTCTTTTTTTTTTTTTCTTGGGTCGTAATAACGAAGTCTCATACATTTGTTTTAGGCTCCCTAACTCTGCCAAAATGTCCAAGAGTACCGTCACCGTTCGAGTTTCACTGTTTTCCTTCTCTCCTAGACCTTGTTTCTTCTCTGCTTCTTCTTCTTCCTGTCGTTTCCTTCTTGCGTCTTCTTCTTCTCGCTGTTGCTGTTGAAGGAGAAAAGCTTGTTCTGCTTCTTTCTGCTGCTGTAAAAATTTCTCCAATTCTTCTTTCTGTCTCTGTTTAAAATTCTCGACGTGTCGTAAAGGAGAAGGTGGCGAATGTGCTGGTACAGGAACAAATTCTTGCTAAGAAAAGAGAAAATCCACTAAATCCCATTTAAAATCGACCTCTTCTGGAAGTAGACCTGGGTTGACTTTGGTAGCCGCTGCTATACCATCGCTTCTCGTCTCCATGGCTGGTGCACCTCAATTCATCGTCTTCTTAGTTTCCGTCATGTTCCAAAAAATGTTGCATCGATTCACTGCGCACAGACGCTAGCGCACCTATATAGGGAATGTGACATCACAGGTAGGTCTCTTCAGATTGGAAGACAGACTCGGCGTCGTGGCTGAATTTTGTAACGCGTGTTGCGATTGGTGAAAAGTCGCAATACGTTTCGATCCGCTCTTCCACTATAAATAACTGCGGTTCACTTCATTCCCTTCACCTGTTCTCGTCACAAATGGGGACAAACGTTGAATCATCTACTCTCGTATTGCCGATGTTGTTCCGTTCGGACTTACCCATGTATGTCAAATCATCATGGACGATCATCCAGATCACCGGTACGACCGTTTGGAAACGAAGGATGTATGTGGAGAGACAAGGGTGTCTGAAGAGAGTCCTCATCTATGGTCCAGAGGTTAGACGAAGTTTGAGGAAGAGAAGAAGAGCTATGAGATACCCACTATGTTAACTGAATGGTGTTAACATAAAAAAACCAAAGCCCTTTTCAGGGCTACTCCACTGTCTCGAAAAGACTTTTGTCTCTCTCTTGCCTAAATTTTGTTTAGTTGATTTTATATTTTAGGTGTGATAGAATGATGTTCATCAATCTATGGTTGTGTTATATATGTCTATGTCTTTACTGTGTTTGCCTCTACCTAGGTAGCGCGTAATCAGGTCAGCCACTTGCAACATTGTTGCCAGTACCGTGACGTCACCCTACATGTTCCATTCCTATTGACCCTAGACAAGCCCAATCCATTGTCGCTATACATTCCCTGTGTTAAATTTCCCCATGTTAAATTCCCATAGACCCCAAAGTGGCCCACGACCTTTATGACAGGATTTTCCATAGACCCTAAAGTGACCCCCTTCACTACTCACTTTAGTACTGATTTGGATTTAGTAAGATAATGAAATTTGGTGAACATTAAATCAGTGATTTCTTTTCTCAGGGTATGCCTCTCCCAAGAAGAAGGGCACTAATGACGGGCATAGTGTATTAAATATTTTCGAATCCAAATATTACATGAACAATATCTCCCAATGATTTGATTTCGCTTTTGTAAGGAATAATGAATCTTATAAAACTCAACTTCAAAGTTTTCACTAATTGTTGTGGAAAGGCTTCGTGAGGAAATGAAATACAGGAACGGATTGCAAATTTCTAAAGGATATAGGAGAAATTTGTAAATCTTTTTAGAAGAATCGTTGCCTTAATGTTCCATTCTGAAGCGTACATCCAGTAAGTGCCCGAAAGATGCATTGTAAGTTTGAGCCCTTCTTCCTGAAAAGAGACACATCATACTTCATACATAAAAAATTTAGTTCAAAGCATTTCCTCTCGTAATAGGTGACAACTGAAACATTGGGAAGCATATATTTTGAAGAAAAATTATTTATGCACGCCGAACAATTGTTCTTACTTCAATGTAACTTCACGCAAATTAGTTGTTGCTACTTTTAAAGGTGTAAACGTGACCACACTTGAACTGTAACAATTTATGATATATGTTGTCTTTCTCGTATGCATACGTTTTGATTTGTATCCGCGTTTGCTATCAAAATTTTAAATCTCATAGTTTGTTTAAAGCCAGAAAAAATTCAAATTTTCCTCTTCAAACTCTAATCGCTAATGAAATCCAAAATATGCTGTTCTATGATCAAATTCTTATCAAATTCTTAAATGATGCCATTTCTACATATATCTTCTAAATAAGACCACCTCTCAAGTAAGACCACTTTTTCTCAATCCGGACTGGGCTCTTAATTTTGATGTTTTATAATTCATATCTTTGTGGATGTATTATTCTGTTTGACGTTTTAGTCAACAACTTGTCTTTGAGGCAGGCAGGAGGGAAACAATTAAGTTTTATCAAAGCCGATTTTTTTCTAGAGACAGTACACACTTGTAATAGTTATGGCTTTTCAACAACAACAAAAATAGCGAAAGGATTGGAGCTTTGTTCACGCGCATTCAAAAATGTAACGAAGAGGTTTTAATGACAAGGAATGATGCGGAAGTAATTACGGGGAAAATGTTTCAAAGGAAACAAAAGAATAAAGGATATTTTACTAATTAAAGGAGTAAAGAATTGGAGTGGCATTTTAAAATAATTCAGATTTTCAATTGACAACGTGTTCTTAAAATGCCATAAAAAGTAGTAAAATCGTGTAAGATTCATAGCAAGGTAGAACTCATTTAAAAGCTCAGCATAGCTATTTATTTCCGGACATTGCATGCAGTGTTGCGAAATCGGTTGTAAATGGAGTATTAATGTCAGAAAAGGCATCTCATTAACAGATACTTAAATGACACTTTGCTCACACTTTAGAGTTGAGCAATTTCCTTATCGTGGAATATACGACAGTATGGAAATATTAAAACGTTATCATGCAAAAACTTTTCAAACTCTGCGTGTAGAAGATGAGGAGATAAAGGAGGGATACTTTTAATGAATGTATGATATATTTTAATATCTATTTTAAAAAATATATTATTCCAGCAAAACGTTGGACAGAAAAAGATATGACTAACCCAAGAATATCCGTGCTGATTTAAGGTAAAACATTCTTTTTAACTAACTATTGGGTTAAGGCCAAAAAGAAAACAAAATATCAAAAATGTGAAATTTATTATTACGGTGCGGCATATTAAATACTGTATTTATTATGTATTTATTTGTTTTCTACTTCTAATAAGAAATGACTATAACTTTGTAGCAATGCACTAGAAGTATGTAAAGACCAACGTGAAGCTTTGACAATTTTGCTGGTATATGTAAAATAATTTTGAATCAAAATATTTATGACCGAAATTAAATTATACAGATAAAAATGGGCTAAGATGTGTTTTTAAGTAGCACTACATGTAGAAATAACATTACAGATTCTATTAAAGTAGTCTATACATTTCATTTGTTCGACCGTGCAACCATTCCAAAGTACATTTCATTAGCTCGACCGTACAACCATTCCAACGTACATTTCATTAGTTCGACCGTACAACCATTCCAAAGTACATTTCATTAGCTCGACCGTTCAACCATTCCAAAGTACATTCAGGCAGACTGAATAGTGTAACTATTATTTCTCTCTTAATTTCTCTCGTAATGCAAAACTTAGCCAATCGTCCTTTGATTGGTCTTGATGTATGCAATGTGTCTATGTAGTAGGACGATTCAGTTTCTGTGTTCGTAGAAACGGACGAGAAAGGTAATACTTGTAGTGTTTATCATGACAAGTAAAACTATTACAATGTCTCTCGTCATATTTGGTATATCAGTGGCGCTTGATAAATTTCCTCTGGAAGGATAAACGGAATTTCCAGATTTGGTTTAGACTGGCCCTCGTTGTCACCGTGGTTTGGAGAGTATTTGAAAGTTTTACACGGAGTGTTACGTATATTTAATTTGTATTGTGCGCGTGAACTTTGCCTCTAAGTGAGGGTAGTGGTCTACCCGATCACCCTCATATTTGTTATGTTAGTAAGCTATATTTAGGTTGTTTACTTACGTTTGAATTCAGGATCCAACCATGATTATGACCATAGACGATTCTAGAAAAGAATTTATTTACAGTTTGAAGTACGTTGCCATTAAGGTGATTGAGTTTTTCATAAAGGGCAATTGCGAATTAGGTCAAGTGGGGATGTATATATAGTTAGTGGTCAACAAGATCATTCATTCCCATCTTAACATCAGTCTTATTAGAATCAATTATTGTTGTGTTTAGTTATAATTTGAAAAGAATTATCTAAATTATTCATTCGAATTACAAATCGCGCATTGACTTTTTGAGTACAAAGTCTCTTTAGGTTAATGTTTAATTCATCAAAGGACATTGTGGATTAAGAATGTTGGTACATTAAACTATTCAAAGCTATTGGTACATCAACACATTCAGTACTATTGGAATTAATTCCGAACACCATACTTTTGCACTTGAGATAGAACATTTTTGATTATTTGAGATTTGTTTACACTACAGTAAGTTGCTTTTTTTTTGGAGAATGAAATTATTTGTTGAATTGCACGAAACGTGTTGGTTTCACTTCTTTCTGTTACTTAATTTAAGACCATAGATTCGTAACAAAAGTGGTTCGGATCCTTTTGTGCACAGTTCGTGATATGCTAATTATATTCATATGTTCAAGAAAGTCAATTCACTCCAATATTGTCTCTTTTATTTTGTTTATAATGAATTGTATTTAAAAACACATGATAGCTTGGGTCTGTACTTCTTTTAACATTTTGTTCTGGGGTAGTGAAGCAAGATAGGTCACGGTGATTTTTGTACCAAATTGCAATATGCCTGTTCGTATGCATATAGGTGTACAAACTAAAGAAACAATGATAAGTGCCATGTTCCACATGTTTGTGTCAGGTACTGAGCACGTTGTTAGTGTAAATAATGGCGCACTCAAATTTCCCATTTAGATGGGACCAGTACCAACAATTCGCTGCATTTCAATATTAATAATCATAAAAGGCGACGATATAATAAGAAAATACAGAAAGTACCTTGCTGAAGAATGGTTCTAATCTCTCTCATGAAGACCAAAGCCATGTCTTTCAGGTGTTATATATTAGTTTAGTAGTATGAACTAATCCTAGCAACTTATGGCGGGTACATTGGGCATATCTTAATAACACAATGGTAACACCAACTGACAACCGGAGAGATTCCAAACTAATCCAACACCTCCACCTTGTTCCACATACCAGGTTAGACCTGAAAAGATATAACATGTTTCACTAAATGTTATAGATCAGTAAGATGTAGGTAAATTAAGCTAAAATGTTTCGGATATTGAGACTTCAAAATGACATTAAAGGTACAAGCACAGGAAAAACCCCATTTAAACTTGATATAATGACATTCAGAGATGTGAAGCGATATACATATATTAAAGTGACTATTATCCCAAAAGTATATGAGATCTGTAGAAGTGTGTTTATCAGATAATATTCTCATTACAGGCTAAATAATAAGGTAAACGAGCTGTCATAAAGTTTAAGGCAATGTGGAGATGTTGAAGTTTGATAATCAGTGCAACAGTTAGCACATACCAGTATGAAGGGATATTAAGTGAAAATGTAATAACTTAAAAGATATTACCATATGTAAGCCACTTCATGATGGGAATTACATTCTTGAATATTTCAAGTGAATACAGCCAACTATGTTCCTCACAGATCAGATTTAAGTACCAGTAGATCCTATGTCATCAACTAAATGTAAAAGATTGATCCCAGAACTTATAAACAGTGATAGAATTGTACATATGTGGGACACGTACCATGTACTTATTAATATCAACTGTACAAACTTAATTCAAATCACCTGTTTGAAGATTTCAAGTGCATTTGTAAGAGTGTCAGTTAACAATTATTAAGCTGAATGGTTCATTGGAATGTGATAGCAGCTGATGCTACGATACAGTACTCTGTCAAAGTACTAAATTAAAATGTCTGATCGTACTAGAGGAGATTCATGATGGGAATACATCTAGGGATATTTAAAGCCCATACAGCCAAATCTGTCTCAACAGATCAGTTATAGGTACAATGAGATCATGTGTGATGCACTGAACATCTTATTCCAAACATTCTAAAATATATGGACATTTGCTCGAGTGGGATAACCATGTTAATATCAGTTGAACAAAGTGAATTCAAATAATCTTTTTGAACATTTCTGGTGTAATGTTTAATGTAAGTCAACAATTAGTAATTGAAAATACAGAAAGCAAAATGGTTCATTGGAATGGGATATCAGCATGAGCCACATTTCCAATTAATATCCTAACCAACATGAACAATAAAAAGGAATGTATTTTGTCTTAGACTTTTTCATTTTGCTTTTGTTTACATCCAAGGTAAACAGATTTGGGGAAGGTATATAGCATCCCTTTCAGATATATTTCTTTTGACAGTTTTCGTTCTCTGACAGTTTAAAATTTACAACGCCTTAGCAGACAACCTGAGTATTCTCTACTATAGAGATTTCATCTCCATCCTCTCATTAAGTACCATATAAATATATTTAAAAGCAATTACTGAAATCCATGCAAGCAGATATGTGCTACTCATATAATCACCCTGCCATACAATAACTGAATGGACCCATAATAATTGGTTCAAATTACCATAAGGCACAATATCATTTAGAAAGATGTCTTCATGTGTTTTGAATTAAGGCCTCATTTTGATTTTGAAAACTCTCCATAACTGCGACTTTTATAAGGTGTGGGAATAAATATATGCTAATTATAATGAGTATCAACCATACAGACTCTACATATGTGCATGTTTTAAAATAAATGATAAAAAATAAATTTTAAATCACCTATTTTTTAATTTTAAATTTGCACTTTTTCATTTCATAGTGCTATTTTCAAAGTCAATAAAGACAACATATCAAAAGTTCACGTGTGCAGATTTAATAATAAAATTTGGATTCCAATTTAAACATTTATTGATATGACACTGGCAGGACTCCGATCACAATTTTTTTTGACATTTAGTTGTTTCTCATTACTGAACTTTCCGCTGTGTTCAGATCTTTCTAAATGTTATGTTAATCTAAAATACCTTCAAAGATACACTTGTGGTGAAGTTTAAGAGATTGGACAGTATACAAAGCAACGTGCAATGGGTCAAAGATTTCACTTCATGATAAGCATCAATGCCTCATTACTCACTGCACACTGTCGCCGAATTATAGAAAGACTACCCCACAACAAAGCTCCTATTCTAAATAACAAACAGTTACCTTTAAATCAATACTAGAATTCCTGAACTAACTCTTGTTACCAGAATAAGAGAGGAATAATGGTCAAAAAGTAGA
>JAECUM010021961.1:0-34093 GCA_016617855.1 Megalonaias nervosa | reverse complement strand
AAAAGACTAATCAGACTACAACCAGACAGAGTACAATGTGAAATAATGCGCGGAGTAATTCCAGAGACTTCTATGAGTGATTTTCTAAATTTATGGAATCCCACTGATTTAATAGTTGCAAGTAGAAAGATAGTTCGTGATGAACTACAGAATAAATTATTTCTGTTACATAAAGAAAAGTTTTCAGATCTACCTGTACCTTTTTGTTATCGCCCAGCAGATACTCGACGACAGAATATTGATGTTGAAATTCCTGGTGGAGATACTGAAAGTGTCCGAGTACAGAATCTTGTCTTGAATGATATTGTTTTAGTCGATATTAATGTCGTTGAGAATGTGCTGAATATGAATAAATCACCGTGGACATTAGGATATGCTATAACAATCCATTCTTCACAGGGGTTAACTATTTCTGATACAAATATTTGGATTATAGATGATCGGATCGAATGGTCGAATTTAGTCTATCACGCAGTTTCTAGAGTCAGAAGAATATCTCAACTACATAGGGTTATTATTAATTTCATAGAAAATAATAATCAGACTGTTAGCAATGAGGTAATAAGAAAAAAATTATCTGGTTATAAGCAGTGTGATAAAAAAAATAAACGTGATTTTGATATTAATGTTGAATTTATTATAAAACTAAAACAACTACAGAATAATAATTGCGCAAGTTGCAATTGTAATATGTTGTGGCAATATTCGAATAATAATCCAAGACAATTTACCGTAGATAGAATTAATAGTGATCTTGGTCATACACGTGATAATGTGATGCTGACCTGTCTCGAGTGTAATCGACGTCGGGGCGCTGGACGCCCTGGTTCTGGTTATGTAATTGTATGTGGTGGTAATTGTGTGTCTCCAGGGATTACCTGTAATTGTTCACGTACAAATCCACGTTGAGGTGCGGTAGAATCTAATCTGTAAATTGGAGGTCTACCAGTGGATCTAACCACACCAGAAATTGTATGTGTAGTCACGCTCCAGATAGGATCGGTTGTTCTTTTTTTACCACCTTCAAGTTCACCAGGTTCGTATAAATATCTTACAGTTGCATTACCCAATACTGGTTGAGGTTGTTGTCTGTCATTACTACGGGGTATATATTTTTTTGTGATCGCAATAGAAGGTTTCATGGAAGTTGAACGAGTAATTTCATTATTTAATGCAGATATCACACTTGGTAACCTCGTAACCCATTCACGAGATCTCTCACCGGATTTAAAGTCAGCAGATATTTCTTTTGCATATTGGTATCCAAATAACCGCTCGGCAAGTGTTCGATTAAATCGTTCAACAATTGCCTGATCACGATGAATTTCAGTATGTCCTCGTCTGATTTTAACGTTATATTTCTTCATCAACAATAATACTGCACCAAGAAATTCTTTGCCCGGATCAACCTGTAATAATTGTGGCCATCGCAAAGGTCCTCGATGATAAATTCGTTCAAATGCAGATGCAACTTCAAACGCTGTCTTTGTTGATAATGGTTCAGCATCTTTATATTTACTTGCAACATCAACGACAGTTAATGCGTATTTGTATGTGCATGATTTTCGTCCACGTGTTTTAACAGTATCATGTGGTAAAAACAAAATATCTTCTTGATGAACCTCATTAGGGACGCTGACATCAAAATGTGAATATTGAATACTTTTAGGTGGTGGTAGATACATTTGCCATATTGCCTGTCGTGCTAACCACGCTGCAGCAACAGAACGTGAGACTTTTGCTGCTTCAGATAATTTAGTAATCGCTGATCTACCTCTCCAATATCCTCTTGGGCTATAATAAATGGATTCCATTATAATATTTATATAATTAATTACCAGCCCCTAACATTATTTTACTTTTCATGGCAGATTTTACTAGAAAACTAACTAATTTATCTCTGACAGATTTATTTGGTATAGAATTTAATGCATGAATCAATTTTACATCTGCGAGATGCCTTTGTTGTAAATCTTTACTTTTATACGCAACATCATGAACATGACACACTTGATCAATCTTATTTACTGGATGCTCTCCTGGTCTTGGTTGATCTTGATCATCAAGTCGGATGTCAAGTCGGGTTCCAGGACCACAATAATTATATCCTGGTAAGTGTTTTTCCCCCGGATATTTAGCCCACGGAGTTCCAGGTAATTTTCCTAATAAAGCGGCTATATCTCCACCTGTCCATGTCCCTGAATCAGACATGGAGATAAATTTATATTTTTTCGTGCCGCATTTTACACATTTACCTGTTAATGCACGTCGTTTATTTTTTGTTATTATTGTTGTCAGTCCAGTGGTGGGTGTAGATAATCTACATCGAACACAATATAGACTCATGTTATGAATAATATGGATATAATTGATTTTTCGGCGACACGAAAACAGGAACCAGTGAAGCACCATTCAGCATTACCAAATTCGATAAGGATGATTATAATAGGTCCGTCTGGATCAGGTAAAACACAACTATTATTAAATTTAATAATGCGGTGGTTAAAATGGAGTAAATTGTATTTAGTAGCACCATCCGTAGATGATCAACATTGTTACGAAGTACTTAAGGATTTTAACGAGAAAGTGAAATCAGTTAATAAAGACGGAGACGATGTTGTTGACTTTATTACCAATATTGATGAGGCCCCATCTGTAGATGACCTAAATGGATTTATTAATAATTTAGTGGTGTACGATGATATTATGTTGGACAGACAAACAAATCCGGCTAGAATATTTTCTCGAGGTAGACACAAGAATACAGATGTTATATACGTCACACAAAGATATACACAAATACCTAAAGTGATCAGAGACAACTGTAATATTTTGGTTGTGTTTAATGGAGTAGATAATTATACTTTACAGAATATTTATTATACTTGGTGTTCAGGGGATATGGATATGATGAAATTCAGAAACTTCTTTTCAAAAGCACAAGTTGTTCCGTTTGGATTTATAACAATAAATCTACATGATCCAAGATCCAGATATCGTATAGGTCTAGATAAAATCTTTGGTTAATCTGTGATTAACTCTGCTCCTCCTCTGCTAGATAATTATTTCCCCTTTCTATGTATGTCTGTATGTATGCATGTTTGTCTGTATTTTAATTTATCAAAAATAATCAGTAGATCCCAGCGATTACCCTTCAATGGAGCCCCTCGATAGCCTGTGTGACTTTCATGGGGTCCTTACATTGTCATTCTCTCTCTTATGACTATTATGCGGCACACCCATGTTCTGTTTCTTTTGGCTAACACCCTTTCTGGATGTTTATTTGGGGGTTCTTCCATGGGGCAGAGAGCTCAAGGCATACTACTGATTATTTTAGGGGGGGTATTGCATAGACACACCTCCCGGCGAATTTCTAATCGACGAAAGTGAAATATTAGCAATTCAGAAGGCTGTCTAGGCATTGCGATTTCGATAAAACCCCCACGAAACCCCGGGGTAGAATTCCAAAATAGAATCCGACCACGAGATACGTGGTGGTTTATCGAAATCTCAGGGGATGCCTCCCCCCCCACTTATTAAAAGACGTGGGCGACCCGGGGACCCGAACCCATCTCGGCGAGATCTGGGGTCGAACCGCAAACATCAGTATTAAAGTTTCCAACAACTTTAATATTGAGCTAACGAACTCGACTACGGATATACGTTTTAGAAATTATTATATGTGATTATTGTGCAATAGCATTTGATATCTGATTTTACAAATAAATAAATATTTATAATTTTATTAAGATATTTTGCCATTATATGTATGAACCGATTAAAATGTATTATATTTAAAATTAAAACACGGAAATAAACTGCACACAAATACCTATCTTCGCTGACGATAAACAACTATTGTTTGAACTACCACACATGTCCTTGAAAAATCGGTACGCATACCTATCTCAGTACATGTATGTATGACTCACTTCATGTATATACATGCAATATCTGATCTGGATAAATTCATAGCAGCAGGAAGGGTGAATGACCACATGTGTGTGTAAGAGAACAGCAGACAAGAAGGGAAGATGATATGCGCGGTATGGCAGTCGAACCTTACACATTTGTCTTAATCATAATGCAAAATTTGCTCGAAAACCAAGTTGTAGGGTCCACCGCAGCAGGAGGGTGGGTGGGGTGGACAGACATTTGGTAATGAATATATTTGCATTATGATTAAGACAAATGATTTCGCGGTACGGCAGTCGAACAGACCACTTACCTCAATTATCACTAAAATTTGGCTTAATTATAAGAGTGGTCTGTTCACCCTTCCTGCTGCTGAGGTAAAAGCCTGCTGACGAAAATTTCCGAATTCACTACAGGAATGCGTGACGAATCCTGATCTTTGGGTCGACCAGATGCACACATAACTGTAGAGGTGGCTGCAGATGGGATTGATAGCTGACAATGAGAGAGGATGGGCTTTTACTAGTGCTTGTTTTCCTCACATCGATACGCAGCTTGATAATGACACAAGCTATATAGGCATAAATTTAAGTTTTCATCGAGGTGTTAGAAAGACTTCTTTAGTTTAACATGATTGAAGAACGTAGTTATATAGGAATAACACCTCTTCGCTTTCACATTTGGTCGCGATAAGTTTGGTCAAAGCCAGATGTGTAAAATATAAGCAAATAAAAACGTTTTGTTGACAACAACAACAACAAAAAAAAAAAAAACAAAAAAAACAAAAAAACAAACAAATTAGATCTTGCAATGCTTTAGAAATTATGATGATATATTAAGCGGGTAGAAAAAAGTACAGTATTTGATATGGAAAATTTATACAAAATGATTCTGATAAATTTAACTATACTTGCGATGTTCTCGTAAACATCCAACTAAATTAGAAAAAAACGATATATATATATATATATATATATATATATATAACTAAAATTTAAAATCTCACATGGTGACCCAATATCTAAAGCAGATGTTTGAGAACTAGCCATACAAAAATCGCAATTTTACATAAAGACATTGTTAAGTTTGAAAGAATTTATTAATCGTTCAAAAGAGTTTAAAATCGAATTGCCCTTTTGATATACGGAGGTCCATCTGGGCTGCTGTTAAAACTTAAAGATAATTTGTCCAACATAAAGATTTCTCTTTATGTTTTCATAGTGTTTTAAATGATAAAAACAGTATGTAAGGTACAGGGCACGCATATAAAAGTCCATTTGCTTGTTGTTCGTCAGTTGAATTAGATAATGACCATGGCTTCACTAACTGCATTGGTTTCTGTATGTGATTCGCTGACCAAGCTGTTCATTTCACTCTGACACACTTGACAGGAGATGCCACTTGGATTGTTTTAACAATAGAGGACGTTCTGCAATTATTAGGTTTCCGCTGCTAGCGCTTCTGTTCTGCCTCTACAATTCTTTTCCGTTCAACGGCTGCAGCTCCAGTATGGAGGAAACACCACCAAGCGGCGATATAATTTTGTGCGATCTTCACAAGAGCGGTGGCAATGTTGAAGTGTTTCGCAGATTACTTGAGGAAATCGTTAAAGTATTTCTTCTGGACACCCTCAGGTCACTTTCTCTCTTTCATCTCGCAGTAGAAAATCTTTGGTAGTCATTCTTCTGACATCCTGCTGACGTCATTTACCAATCTTCTCTGTGATTTCATCAGCAGAGTGTTGATGGCTGGAATTCCTGCCCGTGTGAGAACCTCTGTGATTGGGACCCTGACATGCATCATCTTATCTTAGTTTCCTTGTGCAGCTCAGATGAAAATCTCGGCTTCTTGGCACGGTATCTGTACATCATCCAGGTTTTGCAAGCATGCCGCTGGGTCCGCAACACAACGGCTTTGTAGTTCTTGAGTTGTGAGTGTAGGCTGATCCGTCTGCATTCCAACACATGCGCACGTTATCTGCCAAATACCACCCTTCCTTTGAGAATTCTGGCGTTGGTTTCGTTATTCGATGAGGACTACACGTGACAGTGTGCTTCTGAGAGGAGAACTTTTCGATGCCACAAGGGCGTGGCCATTTACTGTGTGTTACGTATCGGCTCGTTCAAAGTAACACAAAGAAAGAGTGACTACAACAAGCTTTGTAAATTTGAACAAAAATAATTTATTTCCCTAGAAAACACGGGAAAAGGTAAATATATGAAACAAGACTTACGATTTACGAAAGAAGATCCAAAACTTTGTTTTAAATTTGTGAAGACACATAAGTCCTGTGAATAAACAGTTCTAAATTGATACAGTCTGAATCTCAGTTCCGATCCTAGATGGCGGATGATGATGTCAGACGAAGGCTAACACAGAATGTCCAGAATTTTCACTGTAAAGCACAATTTGTATTGTTCTGTTCCGATTTAGAAATAATTTCATCAAATGTCTTTGTCCAAAGCCAGTAGTGTTGTTCTCCAGAGAAAATAATTATTTAGAAAGTAGATGAAATGCAGCTACCACCACTAACAATACACATGTTGTTCCTCGTACGAACGAATGAACAACTCTTTCCAGCACAGCAATACCTTTTCCTTAAGGTATTAGAAACTCGACAAGATGTTATGATGTGACTCTCAGCTATGACTGACTACGACTATGACTGAATATTTCTTACAGGTAACTGAGCATTTAAAACAAGCTAATACGTCATTTCATGTACACATGCACGAAGCACACGTGTGATTTCGAAATTACATCTGGGTATTACAAAAGCGTAAACAAGTAATAACGTGGTCACAGCCAATCATTTACATAGCTCTTTCTCACTGTTTACTTGATACGAAAAACCGTCATGCAAAAATCGTGCTTACACGAGTCACATTTACGTTTTAAATAAATACGATGTTTCTAACAAACTATTAGACCTTGCTAACATAATCATCACCGTAATAATAATAACATTTAATGATATAAAAATAAAATAAAAATGAAACAAAGAATTAGAAGAATTTAAATTTTAACACATATGTAATTTAACTGCAGGGTCGTAACATGTGATATTAGGTTTTACGTAAAGCCGTTTTGTGCGACCTATGCTGAGTGTGATGCCAGCTGCATACACAAGAATGTATTGTAAAATAAAATGAATCGTCGAATGGTTAAAAGAGCAGACTGCATACATATTGCACAAGAAGAGAGATAAAAGTTTCCCAACAAATGTGCTTATGTAATACACGTTAATGACAGCGCTGACAAGATACCAATATTAAGGGCAATTAGGGATACAAAACAGTTTACAATTATATGTATAATTTTAGAGATACGATCGGCTACAAAAGTGAAAGCAAATAATTTTTTGAAGTACAAAATGCTATTAGATACATTTAAAGAGAGGAAACCGGTAAATACAGTTTGAGGAAGAAGTTTGTCTTTACAAGAAATCAATTAATGATTTGACGGAAAAGAAAACATTGAATACTTTAATGTTTCTCAGAGATAAAAAGCATATGCAGTCGAGTGTATAAACATAAATCTAAGGGTAGAACGTGGAAAGGAATACAATCAGTATAAAATATTTGCAAAGTCAGGCGAGTAATTTTGCGTCATCCGGTCTTTTACAAATTGAAAGTCCTGAAGGAAGAGGCGCCAGATGGCATGTTTTGCGAGCAAGCCTTAATTGTGTATGACTATATTAAAAACAGACACAACGTTGAACAATGAAAGAGTAAAGAACGAATGGTAAAAATATTCATTCAGAACTCATTTGGCCAGAGGAAATTATTATGGTATTAAAATCAACGATGTGCGAAAATCACTCTTGTCAGTTGGAGTGAATAATATAGAAAGAATATTAAGAATCATAAGAAAACGATGCTAAAAATGCCACAGATGGAGAATTAGCAGACAAACAGCCCGTTACAAACGAAGAAATTATAAAATCCACGATTTGCACATTTGTGTTTCTCGCAACACCTGAGGGAACAAGAAGCACAACCGAAAACATCACAAGAAAAATAACACGTGATTCACACAAATATCGTGATCTAGTGGTTACAATCTGCACGATGTACTAGCAGAGTAATACGTTAGATCACAGAACAAATTAATAGACATAACACTCAAAAGTTATAGTTGATTTTCACTGCATATAGAGAAAAACATTTGAAACCTAAATGACTACAAACTTGTCCGGCAGATTTTGAAAGAATGCGAAAGGTATTTAAAATTGCATAAATGGTGATTTTTATATGTAAACCTCACAGACTGCAATAAAAGGCGTAAATTAGTACTTCGGACAATTGCTAAATAAGATATGAATGTTATTTGCTGGATACATGACTACCATGTTTACGTTAAAAACATTCACAAAGTCATCAATCAAAACGAATTTCCCTACGTTGTCTAAAATAATTCAATATAGAAAATTTTTTTTGTTGCACTATTTGTATAAAGCACAATCTAGTCACCTTTGGCGCTGTAGAAAAATAGATATTCTGACAACAAAACTTTCATTTGACACCTGGTAGTGCTTTGAATGATACTTGAAAGCTAACCTTGAACTCGACGTTGCATGTTGCTGACGAAGTCCCGTCTAGCTGACTATAAGTTGTACGATATATACAATCAGCTGTAAAATTTTACAAATGAAACATAGAAAAACCAATGGAGGTAATGGAACGAGAAAGTAAAAATGAAATCTGCAATAAACTGGCAATCAGCGAGATGTGAAAAAAGTATTTCACATCAATGTGGAGAAAACTCCAGTGTTTATATGCAGAACCAAATTCTTATTTCATGCGATATTATGGCACAAAACTGAATGAGCCACAATCATGAAGCACAGAAGCATTAGACTAGATTTGTTGTGATAATTATCAATGAATTATATTATTGAATTGTAAAATCTCTGAAAGAATATCTTGTTTATATTGATTGAAAATATAATGATGCTGGAAGTCTTGAATTTGATCTCAGTCCGTTTGACAAGAAACACGTTTTGGAAGCAAATGCAAAACCTCTTGATAATTGAATTACAATCTCCAGTAGCTAACTTGTTTCAGGTGAAGATTCAAAATTTAAATGTTGAGTACCAATACTTAGCTCCATGTTCGGCTATATTGTTTACCCTTACATTGCATAAAGATAAAACACGATAAACATTTACTACACTAACATCCAAAATTATCACAAACAAGCCATTAAATAGTTTTAATATCTACAATACACTTTGACCGTGATGAAAATATTAACAAAATACAAAACACAATATCGCAAGAGATTATGCTACAATCAGCCAAGATTTAGTTTTGGATTGCAGCATCTGATTGTAGGATATATATATATATATATATATATATATATATATATATATATATATATATATATATATATATATATATATAAAACAATTTACGCTCGCGTAAGGACATTTATGGGAGGTGTGATTGGGTCTATAATTTCCCGCCAGTTTTGTCGGTTAATGGGTTGTCAAGGGCCAATATATTTAAAGTTTTTAATCACGTGTTCTACCCAGCCAATCGCAATGCTTTCGCATCGGCTGTTTGCGGAGGGATTCTCTCTGCTAAGGACTTTGGCGTGAGTCGAGCCAATTTCCTTCTGGGGTGCGGACGTGTTTTCTTTTTCTGTAGAAATTTTTCCCACCTCCACCCCATCATACCACCCTGTATATAATTGTTATATGCTACCTTGTTGTTAATAACATGTTGTTTTTTTTGGGTGGGGTGGGGTGTTTGTTTTTGTTTTTATTTGTTTTCTCCATTTGTTCGCTTTTTAGGCCGTTGCATCCGCAGTAATCTCTTATAATGTTATTCGGCTCCTACAATCGTTCTTTAATACTATCGCTCGTCTCAAGTATTTCATTTGTTAGCACCTTTAATTAATATATTTTGTTCGAACAGTTATATTGCTGTAAATACGTAGTTTAGGTTGAGTCTGCTCAGTATATAACATTCATGTTTACGGCGGTTGCAGCCTCAAAAAATTTCTGTATTATATGCTATGTCTCATTGTTCAATTTCTTAGCACGTTTGCTCTATAGACTTTGTCCAAATAGTTATGTTATGCTGTAAATATATAGCAAATTTTTGGTTGACTAATATCATTTATGTTCAATACAGAGTCACGAAAGTGGCGAGCATCAAACACAACGTTTGTCTTTGTTTTTATTATGTACCCATATAGTCTGACTTTGTAACATTTGCATGACTGACGTAGGAAATTCTGTCTTTTCACTCTCCATCTTCCTTTCGACTCTATCGATGTCGGAAAGAGTAGGTTGGTGTATGCACATTTAATTTTACAATTTCATCCAACAAGTTAATAATATAGAACCCTGTGTTTTAGTTCACTTTCTTTCTGACAACAACTTGCATCCCTCTTCTACAGTATAGAACACATCATATATATATATATATATATATATATATATATATATATATATATATATATATATATATAGTTTTCACTCATATAGTGATACTGAATAATGATTTAACAACGGAACATATAACTCGTGGTGTCCCGTTGACATCACAAAGTATTTTCGGTACCATCGCTCTCTTCGAATGGTCAATGAGCCTTCGTGCATGGCCTGCCCCTCCCATTCTGTCGAAGGATCCCTCAAGAGTCTGCTTATTCCTTCCAGCTTCGTTGGTCCTGCAGCATTGGTCACTCACCAGGAGACAACCAAAGGTTATGCCAAACACCACTGAGTGCTACTACTCCGATTGCTAATATTAGCTATACATCCAAAATCTGCTCCACTTCCAAAATCGACTCTGTGTCCATAATCAGCTCTACTTCTAAAATCAGCTCGCAGCTGAAGAGTGCTCCCATCGAATGGATACCTTCCTGACAAAACTTGTGTTATGATATTACTGTCTGATTTTATTCTGTAAATACCCTGGTTGTGGTACAATCCACGCCCAGAAAGCTAAAGTTATTCAGTTTTCTTATTACAAGCCCTTTACCAGTGCAGCATTGGGTAAATCAATCTCAGTATTTTGAAATAATTTAAGACGTAAATTAACCACTCCCTGGTAACGCTGTACACGGAAAGGACACCCGAACATATTTTAGCTCAGGTATAATGCTTGAACATTAAGTACAGTTAATTCCGTGACAATATGAACTACGATCAATTATTACTCTGTTTTATTTATGCCCGCAAATATGCCCCTATAATAAATAATATGTTCATACTAGAACTAAACAATCTAGCCTGCTTTTTTGGCACCCAGTGTATCTTATGAATAATTACGGGCATTGCTACTGCTGGTTACGACATAGCTGAAACAGCTAATTCCTGGCTATTATTCAGTCTTATTAATTATGCCATCGAAAAAATAGTTTTTCTAATCAATTTAGGTACCTTTCACAGTCGTAGTTACGACATCAATTGCCACATCATTTTTTTAAAATATTTGCTTAGACCATGCTTGCAGTGGCAATTTACTTTGTAACTTTTGAATTGATTTTAAAAATACTTTCTCTCTACACTTTTTTCTTTCATTTTCAACTGTTCCTGCGAGGCAGCTTTTCGGGGGGGGGGGGGGCTGGGAATCTATTTATTTGCCTACGTCTTTTGAATCTCATATGTCCTATTTATAAATTTAAACTTACCACAACCAGTTACATTAAGAAACTATTCAGATGTACATATTTGCTCATATGATAACAATGTACAGCCTAAAAGGAAGGCAAAAGACGTTTCATTTTTTAAGCATCCTGTTGAGCAGTTCAAATGCATTTACACTTTCATCGCGCTTGTGATGGTGCCAATATAACGTTGGATACAGATTTCGTTAACAAAATAAACCGTAGTCACCCATGTTTGTGTAAGTAATAAATACCATAGCTTGATAATCACAATGCAAGTGTCTTACCAACGTAAATACCTAACTGTTCTGAAGCAGAAAAAATACCAAAAGGAGCAAATTACTAGGCTAAATTATCACTCTATTACATACACCCTGCTAAATAGCAACACAAAACTAAGACCGATTATTCTAATTGAATCAACTTTTAAAAACGCTAAAACAATTTAAGAAGTAACGTTCTACTGGTCTATTACATAACGTCAGTAAAGTTCTCTAGAGTCTCAGATGTTTTGGTTATAAATTTTTCATTAGATGCTGATAGTCATGAAAACAATTAATAGCTGTTAGAATATAAATGTGGTGTCTTATTTTATTTGTTACTTGTACAGAAACATCGATATATTAATCCATCTCCGAAAAAGTTCTATGGTGTTATGTCAGTAAAAACATAGCTTTGTTGTTCACAAAGTTGCACTATATATATATATATATATATATATATATATATATATATATATATATATATATATATATATAGTTGCTTTCGGATATCATAGGATATCATAGGCATGTTATTTGTACATATGGTGGTGTATTTATGTTGTAAAACAATAATGGATTTTGTCACACGTGTAGAATTCCAGTACATTCATGATGATGCTGTACGTTTCTTCGTTGTTTGATTTGAACACGTTTATTTCCTGGTAACTGTTCCTGGAATTCAATAAGCAATCCTTGTATATCGAGCATTTTAATTGCCTTTTTTATTGCACATTTCTTATTTCATTACAAACTTTCTTTATCTCTTTGTCCACTTTGAATTAATAAAGCTAAGATCTCAGTTCTAAAGCTGTTGAAACGGAATAAGAATATTTACAAGCTTATATTTGAAAACGTTTTCTCATTTTTTTTTTGTGGGATATCATATCTTCTGTCCTCTAGATAGCCTGAAGTATCATAAATTTTTGAAATCATTCATGCTTCTGTGAAAACGTTTTGTTGCGAATTATGTCCATTACGATGTTTACCAGACAGTAATAGTTTCTTTTGATCTCAATATTTGTTTATGACCATGCCGTAATTAAAGTCATGCAGTCGCCGTTTCGATCTCACAGCTAGAGTCAATCCATGGTAATTTGGTGTAGTTAAATTGATTTTGGTTTTGTTTTTCAAATGGCAAATACTATGTCATCGGCAATAATTCTTTCTTCCATCTACGCATACGTTACCTTTTGTTGTTTTGCTCAGCTTTTCCTTCTGACGCTTTGTGTTTATTATCATTTATTATCTTACCAGAGCTGTTCCAATGTGGGACCATCCTCATTCCTCCTATTATTCCTCTATTAGTATACAAGAACATATTAGAATCTGTCTCAAGATGATGCTACAGTCTGTTAAAATAACATGTAACAGCCTGTCAGCATGGACATAAACCACTATGTCACGAGGTTGACTTTTCTCACTTGTTTTGGTGGATCATGCATGGCAGTGTTCAGTTAGATTTATAAACGAGAAATATGTTAATATATTGAGCTACTATTTTTTCGTGATATGATACAATTTTTAACATAGCTAACTTTTGCATGTTTACAAACACCCATCTACTATGTCTAATCTCTTGGAAACAGTCATCTTTGGAGCTTTGCATGCATCCGACTGCTCCCATTGAGACCATTCGTTGCTTTTACATTAAATTCGAAGGGTTGTACACACATGCTTCTCACGCCATATAATATGGGATATCGCTATATATTTTAATTACACGGTTAAATTAAATCCCGATACCAGTCTCAAGGTCCAAAGATTAACAGATCTAAAGGTAACTCAAGGTGTAAGCATCTTGAAAATGTCTTCAAAATGAATGGAGCATCGCAGTTTCGCATGCCGTGTAATCTGAAATGATGTCAAATTATAATTAGTGTCGGTTGCGTGTTATGCTTGCGTTGACTCAAGCCATTTATTGCGGTTGCAATCTCATTCATGACGAAGATTCTACTAGAGAGTGTGCCAAATTTATATAGAAACAATAATTTACCTTTGCAAGGACAGATCTATCGATCTGTATTTCAGTGCGATTCGCCCAGATCATGCGGCTTCAGTTACAAAAACTGTCAAATTACTTGAATACAGGCATACTCGTAAGCAAAATTTGGTTTTCTATCCAGTCCGCTCAATAGCTAAGCAATTTCGCTAAATATCTAAGCCTGACTCGTCTAGTATTTTTTTTTTAAAAACCATTATATGTGAGTGTAACTTGGAAAAGTGTACGATAGTATTAAATGTACAAATTAACTGTATGCTACATTAAGTTCGACAGGAATGAAATATCAAAATGTCACAAATAGCAAAATCCGTACATTAGTAATGTTCGAATACGTACGTCTTTTTGAAGTTAATTCTCTTGGGATATGCAGTTCACATTTCTGAGCTTTATGACAGAAGGAAATGTGTACGTTGAACAGTATTTTTCTGACCGTTTGGAATGAAATCATTATAGCTGCAATTCAGCAATGCAGTAACACAATCAGTTGTCCATCGTTGCCTTGACAAGGAACTCTTCCATGCGCCTCTCTTAAGAGAGTAATACATGATGTACGAGGATTCAGGTGCATGAAGCTCCTACGTACTTTTCAATTCAGTTTAGAAACAATCAAATAAACTGTGAACAGGACTGAATGTTTAGCAGTTTGGTACATAAATCAATAGGAGTTAAGTGTTTTGTATGTCCTTTTCAACAAACATCATATAACTTGCTGCTATGCAAGTTTCAGAACTAGATAAATGTGTACACATGCATATTATTGTCATGCACTGAACATAATGCCGAGCATCACCTCATATTGCCAGAGACTGTCTGTACAGTAAGCCAAGCATCACCTAGTGTTGCCATAGACTGTATGTACAATAAGCCGAGCAGCACTCATTACTGATGTTGTTGTTATTTTGAGTTTGACTCCATTTCTCGGTTCAAGATAGGTTATGCATGGCAGTCAGTATAATTGTTGGAGGAAGAAGCCTGAGAAAAAAACGATAAGAAATACCGATCCATGGACATCACTCAGTATTGCCATAGACTGAATTTACAATAAGCCGAGCGGTATCCAGTATTGGAGGAAAGGAAACGCAAAAGCCTCATGTTAACCTCTTTTCTACAAATATACTTTCCAGGCACATTTTGAGACAAGTTCGAGTCTTGCCTTTTCATATTCAAGATTATAAAATTAGGAGCTGAAAATACAAACTACGGCTGAACTACGGTTAAAGATGGTATGGCCTTGACGGATCTCTATGCCATAAAAGTTATATCTGTCCATTGCATGCACCATTCCAGATTTATTTTCCTTAATAAAAATTGAATCTATTCACACACATTACCTTATCATATGATATCCAAAATTCTAGAGATATGTAGCTATTCTTGTAAATAAGCCTCTCTGGTTCAGTTAGAAATACACATTCAATGTAATTAATAAACACCAATATTACTAATTTCAAGCTGTGACTTACATGTCATCGTTCGATGACACACCCAAGTCTATAATGTGATATCTTGTTGATCAAAAATTTGACTAAAACAATTTTTTTAATAGAACAAACCAAACTTGTTGTTAATTCAAATAGTATACGTTATACGTGGTATTTTAGGCGTATTCAGCCTTTAGAGGTGTTGCTTAATCTCAGTTCTATTCATTCTGGAGTATTCTGGACCACAATCCATGGATTAGCCACTATAGTAAGAGACATTACGGTCCCTCTGCTTAATAGATAGGTTTATCATTAACCATAGCTTCATGGTCAGCAACATCAGATACACGGTGTGTTTTTAACCAGCCAATCTATTTTAGACAACATCTCTCTATGGAAGTAATATCGTCTTAAAATATTTTCAAATTTTCCTGGTTGTCATGGAAACACAATGTTTTTATTAATGCATTAATCAAACACTAAATACACTGGATGTCGGATGAGAAACATTTTTTCACATTTCATAAACAGTAGTCAAACATATATACAAGAGAGATTAAATATGAATGTATGTAATATTAGAAACTATAACTGAGTTCTTACCAAGCTTGTTCGGCAGTATATGTATTGAAACTCTGAAGGTACATGCCAGTGCCACGACTACCTTATTACCCTACCGAACATATACGATAATCAGTTTGTCCCTCATTTTCCAATACTTATAGCAATGATTAATTCCTGTTTGAGATTAAATGCATCGCTGTTGCTAATTTTTTCGCTACGTCAATATGAAGGTGACAATCCGTGCAGCCAAGTGAATTGCTGGTTCTATTATAGCAACAAACTACAAGCATACACTCTTATCTCTATATTGATAACAGCACAGTGATAAGACTGTTTTCTGACATATGGATATAGTCTGTACAATAAGCCAAGCATCACATAGTATTGCTATAGACTCTATGTACAATAAGCCGAGCAGTACTCATTATTGCCACAGACTGTATGTACAATAAGCGGAGCAGCACTCAATATTGTTGTTGTTGTTGTTTTGGGTTTAGAGCCATTTCTCTGCTCAAGATAGGCTACACCGACTCACGGGAAACACTCAGTACTGACATTGACTGTATGTACAATAAGCCAAACAGCACTCAGTGTTGCCATAGACTGTATGTATACTGAGCCAAACGAAAATAAGTATTGCCATGGACGGCACATACAATAAGACAAATAGCACTCAGTATTGCCATAGACTGTATGTGGAAGAAATCTAGCGAATCAGTATGGCCATAGATGGTAAGTACAAAAGACAACCAGCACTCAGTATTGACATATGTACAATAAGCCGACCAGCACCCAATATTGGAGGTAAGGATATTGATAAGCCACATGCAAAACTCATTTCTACAAACATACTTTTGTAGAACGTTATGGAGTTTGTGTTTTCATATTCAAGAATATAAAAATAAGAGCTAAAGAGACAAAACATGCTTGAAATGCAGTAAAAGACAGCATGATCTCGACGGATCTCTACAAAATAAAAGTTACAACTGACCATTGCATGCACTATTCAAGATGAATTTAATATAATGAGAATGGAATAAATACACACATTATCATATCATAAAATACGTTCTTCCCATATGAAGCGACCTCTTGTAACTAAACGACTCTACTTCAATTAGGAATGCGCATTAAATGTAGCAAATAAATACTAATATTAATTGTTTCACACTTTGACTTATATGTTATCGTACTCTATGACACATGCAAGTCTCTAAGCAATGCATTTTGTGAATCAAGAATGTGATCTAAAACAAATTATTCGATAGAACAAACTACACCTGTAGGTTATTCATATAGAATATGTGCTAGTTTGGCGAATTCAGTCTTAGAGGTGTTGTTTAATTTCAGTTCTATTCATTATGGAACATTATGGACCACAACTGATGCATTGGTGACTATAGTACGGTAATTTGTGTTCGTTCTAATTATGGAGGTTTTTTTTTTATCAACCAAAGCTTCTTGTCAACAATATCAGATACATTGTACGCTCTTTGTCAAATAATTGACCTTAACCAACCAACGTATTCTTTTTAGACAATATCTCTTTATGGAAATATTATTGCGTTAAAATATTTTCAAATTTACTGGTTGTCACGGAAACAAGACAAATGAGAAACATTTTTCCATATTTGATATCAAATTGTGAAACATATACAAGAAAGATTAGTTATAATTGCATTTAGTATATAAAGCTATAACCAAGTTCTTATCATGTTTGTTCAACATTATATATATTGAACTTACGAAGGCACATGCTATTGCCACGACTGCCTAATTCGCCCACCTAAGATATACAGTTATCAACTTGTCCTTCATTCCCAATATTTATAGCGATGGTTGTTTGCTGTTTATAGCGATGGTTGTATTGCTATTGCTAATTTGGATCTTCTTGAACACGACAATCCTTGCAGTTACATGATTCTCAGCTTGTATTATAGTAATAAAATAAACCTACATATTGATGGAATCTAAATAAACAGAGTCAAATAATGTTAAACAAAGACAGCTGAAAACATTATCCTAACGTGCAAATTACATGTCTATTTTGTGTAGGATTTGCCATTTGAATTTTGTCTGAAGCGATAGGTTTCAAAATAATATGCTGATGTTTGGTTAAGTGTAATGTAGATACAACTAAATTCTCTTGAAACCGGTACAAGTTTTAATGTCTGCTGACTTTCTGTGGCTATATACAGGTTTGAGTCTATCATTTACTCTCTCTCTCTCTCTCTCTCTCTCTCTCTCTCTCTCTCTCTCACACACACACACACACACACAATTTTGTCGATATGATATTATGTTTTAAGCAGAAAGATCTAACCAAGGTAAAATCTCCTCATAGGCTATTAAAAAACTATTGACACACCTGCGTTGTGCAGGGAAGTATAACATGTATCTAGATCTTTAGCTAGATCTATTGATTTTATCATATTTTATCGTGAGATAGCTAAGCACATGGCTTTTTAAATAGTAAACGATTCAACAAGGCCATTATACATTAATGCGTATCATTTCGGTCACATGCCTTAACCTGATATTATTGAAATCTTATTCCGATCCATGTTTTGAAAGCATTTTATCTTGAAGGAAGTAATAAACTTTGAGGTAATAAACATGCCTTTCTTCAAAACGTATATAGAGGATCTCAAATGGGTAATGATTTAATATTGAATTTAAGAAACGAGTTGAATAATGTCCAGCTTTTGCGAGCCTTGGCAGCAAAAGCAGACATTATTCAACGAGTTTCATAAATTTAATATTGAATCATTACCCATTTGAGATTCTTTTTATCACATAGTTTTTATTTCAGTGGAAATTATATAGATAGAAAGAAGAACGAATAATTTCGTTCATTCTGACAGACGGTACACCTTTCATTTGTTGTGCATAAAATATAGTCCCAAACAAAGTTGAACTGGTAGAAGTAGATTGTACTTTTTTACGAACTATTATTTTTTACCCCCTCCCCCCGCCACCCGCTATCAAATAAGCAATACCCTTAGTTTTACTTCTTATTGTTGATCTTATCTTGTAGTTTTACGCCATTTTTCTTATGATGATATTGTTATACATGACATAACTAACCCCTGTGGGGGTAACATATCCATATTCAGACAGCCGAGATAATTTTTCCTCGATTTCCTTTTGCGAGTCGAGTTAAAAAATGGCCGCCAAAAATATTATTCAAAACAAAACATTCCAGAAGGCGGGGTTAAAAACGTTTTCTCACGATCCCAGCCAATCAGTAAAGAGGATACTGCACAATAATTTCATGGGCTTATTTGGACCAATCAGAATCACATAAGGTGATATTTTAACGTGTGGTAATATCAAAAATATGAAACTACACATACTGTAAGAAAACTACACCTACTATGTGATAAGATAGCATTTGACCGTATAAAACTGCTTTTTTTTTTCTTTTATTTCAGGTCTCTTCAGAGAGTGATATAAACCCTCAATAACCCATATATTATATAGTTGGTACACTTTATATACACTGCATGCAGTTTAATATTGTTGATGTGTCAACATGTTAACACATCACTTTATGTGAATCTGATCAGTCCAAATAAACTGCAATTCTCGCGTAGCATGCTCATTGCTTATTGACTGTGACCATGGGAATGTACCTTGCACGCATTCTGGAACCTTATTTTTATTATTAGTAATGCCCAAGAGGCATTGGGAGTAAAAGGTTACTTATGTCGGACTGACCAATATAGTACACAGGATTCATTCCAAATGGCTTTAAGAGCATCAGTCAATGGATAGAGATGGGGGGAGTGGAGTGTCCTGACTTGCATCCATCTTCAGGGACAAGTCTGCAATAAATGTCAGTCTATACAATAGGAGTCATAAATTCACATCTTACGAAAATAATGTTGACAAATGCTGGTCTCCGAACTGACAACATTTACCAAAAATATCATTCTTCCGAATCAAAGAACGCAAATATCAGGATACAAACACATTTAATGCGGACTTGCTACACTCAACTACATCTCTAGTCAATATTAGTACAATTTCTGCATCCAGTAATAATCCCTTGACGGGAATACCCAACAAGTGGAACGCTTCTTGTTGATGCTGTATCTAACTGTATCGGTTTTGAGCCTCCCTAGTGAATCGAAACATTTTCCGTGGAAACACTGTAAACAGAGTCATCGAAATCGATGTATATAGCGCTGTATATCGCGTTTCTCACCTGACTAATGTGAACTATGTGACATCACACAAGAATTTCATTCGGAGATTAAGTGTTGAAAAATGATATATCTGTCAAATGTTCCTTTAATTATGGAGAACAGTTGCTCTTTAACTTGTATTTCGTTTAAAAAAAAATCTACCTTGAACAGGACAGAAAGCAAATGGATTTTGGATCAAGTAGAAACATCGAACACAATGTATCGAATGAACAGAGAAATTGAAATGAAGTATACGAGTTTCTAAACTATCACAATGGTTATTAACATAACAATAAAATGGTAAAACGTATACAACAACAAATAAACACGTAGACCCTAATAATGATTTACCATAACCACTCTGACAATTTAATAGACGTAACTAGGCTCTCATGATCATGTGAAATAAAACACTTGTCAAATAATAGGAAAACACAGTACTATGAACATGGGAGATATATAATCGAATATTGTTCATATGCAGGTATGATATTATGCCAATGAGTACCGTACATAAAACAATATGAATATTATAAAACTGAGTACGATTCATATAACGATTTGTCCTTAGGATCAGAATTCAAAATTCAATATTTTTTTGCACAGTTCGAAATTCATATTCTTGAATAAATTTATACCGTTACAAAGTACGCTGCCACATTCCCAGCTATGTCGTAGCACTGCCATCTATGCTGCTAAATTTAATAGCTACGCTGCCACACTAACTGTTATGTTGCCACATTTTACAAGCTTTAACCTGCCACACTGCCAGTCCTAGTATCCCTATGCAGCCAAGCTGCCGGCCCTATGAGTTATATGCTGTCAGCATTATTCTTACTATAAGTACTAAAAACACAAGGTAGAGTACCGTTGCAAATCATGAAATATGGGTATCTTGCAGATAACGACCTACGGCGAGATGACTGTATTACTGTCACTATCAGTCAAGGTAAAAAGAAATATGACTACTTTAGGTAACGTTATACGCGTCCACAAAATCATTTACACACAATCTTTCTAACGTATTATCATGTTATTTTCTTGCCTTATTCCGTGACACTACCTTTGAATATTACTGGTTATAGAGCCTTCAACTCTATTGTTGCTTTTACGCGGAAGAATTAATACGTGCAACGTCTGAGCCAGAATAACCGAAATTATTTCATTTTTTTTCAACCTAGACTTTATCCACAAACTAAAAATAGTGGTACACCATATCTTAATTATGCAATGATTTAAACATAAAGTTTATGAATCTTGCTGAATAATTTCCAACTTTTATTCCCTAGCGTGGCAAAAAGTTGGTAATTTTAATATTAAATCATTACCCATTTGGGTATGTCTGCAAAGCGATATTATGAATGGCTCGTCTAAAATCTAAAGACATATTTAAGTGAAACAAATATGATAAGATACCTGCAACGATTTTGCGTTGGACATAAACATATTTTAAAGATTAAAGACTAATTCCGTCTTAGGAACAATAAACTTACTTTAACAAGATATTCCAGGTGGTGTTTATTTTATATAAATTTGATTCGGCTGGCGAAGAAACCTACTTCGTAGAAACTTTCTTCAGCATTATAACCTATCTAAATTCCTTTGTAACCAACATGAAAGCGACGTTCAAACGTCAATTAGTAATGCAATGTAGGCATTCTAAATGACCTTGCTATACAAAACATAATTCTTGAAACAAAGAAAAAAAAAATGTCGACTGTCTACGCTTTGACTGTTCAGATTATATATATATATATATATATATATATATATATATATATATATATATATATATATATATATATATATAAAGAATACAATTCAGATGACAAATAACAGTCACTTCAAGTGCACTCTATCCAGTAAGGGATCACGTGTGTCAGGGATTAATGCAATGCAATAATGCAATAAACTGACAACGAACAGTGCAAAACTAGTATCGAACTAGCCTGAGAGCTTTCGACTCTTAATGAGTCTTTTTCAAAGGCAAATGCAAAACATAGACAAGACAACAAATAAAACAGAAAAACGGTTGTGTTTGCAAAACTTTACATAACTATTTGTACAGGAAACCTTTAAGTATCTAAACAAACAAACCGCAATGACCTACTAGTATATGTGTTTTATTTGCCTTGGAAAAAGACTGATTAAGAGTCGAAAGCGTCCAGGCTGGTTAGATACTAGTTTTGTACTGTTCATTGTAAGTTTATTGTATACACACACACACACACACACACACACACACACACACATATATATATATATATATATATATATATATATATATATATATATATAACAAAACTGGCCAATCACCTACACTCAGGTATTCACTATAATTCTGTGACAATGATCATCTACGTCCATGGTAACCATTCTTTCTGCCATCCATCAGTGAAAGAGCTTACACTATAATTTCTACCTTGAACAGATATTCAAAGAGCCAAGAAAAAGTATTTGTTGCATATAGCCATTGGATAATTTCTTCTTGTTTTATTATAGGTGACTTCAAAGAGGTCGAATGTTGGCATTAGGAACGAACCTGTAAGATTTCTTTACTGAAAAATTAGGAACGTTTCTCGCAACAAGACTAAAACAATATTCTTAAAAAGGATTTTCCTTCTTCTAAGTTTGAGTCTTAATGTTGTCGGATTGTTATGCAAAGTTAACCTGCCATCCGTACCAAGAAACACCCAGAATGAGTGATCTAGGTATCCCACATATTAAGCAGCACTAAACGTGTTACAATGATAACATCCTGTGGAACATTTACACCAGTTATGAATACTTCATTCACGGTATTCTGAAATGAATAATATTTTATTCAAGAAGCAGCACTTGTGTTGCGATTAGGTAAATAAAAATCACTATAGTTTATATGTATGAATAGTTTCTTCATTTTAGATTGAGAAGGATGACACATCTCTGGTTGATGTTTCAAATGGTACTGTTTTTGTAATGTCTTTGAGTACGCCTTTTCACGATATGTATTCATTTTCGTTTCATGTGTATCGTTCGGTACATAGCCTTTCATTCAAGGAATACATGGTTGAAGAAAGACAGCTTCAAGCGATCATTCTATATCAGATGAAAGAAACAAAAACAGTTTCCTATCGTAGAGAATAAAACGTATCAACGGACCCAAGTGAACAAAGGCAGTCAAGCCTAAAAAGCTGTCCACTGCATGTAGTGACTACTGTTCATATAGATAACATATTTAGTCGACTCCGATATTTCTATGTATTCTGCTTGTATTCGGCGATTACCTAACTTCCAGAGAATCAATACGGATGTGATGTTGCAGCAAGGGAATATAAGTACTCGGCTCCTGTGCTATTTCCATGTAATATATATGAAAATGATGTTCGTCTTCAATTCATCAGCAGAATCATTTCTACTGACTGTTAATATTGTCTGATTGCATGGTGAACGATGTCAACAGAATGTTCTAGATAGGTTGTAACGGCCCCTGTCCATGTTCAGCGTCGGTTTGTGCACACAGATGTTGATCGATCCCTTAATCCCCCGTTCGAACCAGGCTTGTTCCCGATGTTCAATTTTTTACTGAGTTCCAAGTTATAGTATGGCCAGCCCAAACAAAGTGAATACTTCAGACGAACTTGAACATGGTCTTCGATGTTCATTAAATCTCGCTTTCAGTGTCCTTTCCGTTTCGTCAATATAGTCATGATGGCATTGACTTTCACCCTGTCCTTCACACTTAGTGTGATAGATAGGTCCACAGATATCTCTCTTAATAGTCTTACCCTTAGGGTGAACCAACATTTACGGTGAGGTTTGAAGCACACATTAATACTGTGTCGTTGGAAAAAGAGCTTCAGGCATTCGTTAACAGTCAGTAGAGATTAAAAAATCAGTCTGCAGATGAAGTCCTTAGAGGTAGGACGAAAGCTTCAGGTTAGCTTTCTCTACTGTTTGTGTATGTAGTTGAAAAGCTAAACACATTGTCAAGTATGAATATTACTACACAGTTAAACGTTCACCAAAGTGTATGTAAATATCGTATAGGTAATAAAGCACCCTTCAAGAGAATAAGACACAAGTATATCAAAGCTGAATTAAAGAAAGATAGGTATTCGTTTTGGCAATCCTGACAGAATTAATAACTATTAGTAAGTAAGTAAATGGTTTAAATGTTGCTTCAAATAATACGAAAGATTAACTACATAAGTAAAATGGTTCACACATTGCTTAGAAGCGTATGAAAGAGAAAAATAAATGTTTCACAAATGTATTCCAGTACACGTTCTGGTCAACATTAAACTTTTCAACCTTTATACTGAATAATTACTACATATATATAGGTTAGTATATATATATATATATATATATATATATATATATATATATATATATATATATATATATATATATATATATCTGAGTGGCACCAAGTCGGAATTGCAGATCGTGTGGATGATGTCTTGACGGCCAAGTTAGAATTGCAGATCTTGTGGATGGTGTATTGATTGCTTCTCTGGAAACTAAACATTGCGGGATGCCTAGAACAGCGGTAAACGGGACTGAGTAATTAGATATGACATAACTGTAATAGTCGTACCTTCCCCACACGTGTATTTTCAGTGGTTTTTCGCGAATATTTTGTACCATTTTACGCTAGGTCTCTTTCTTTGAATTATTCATGTACACCAGATCTATTATAAGATTGCTAAGCAAACACTGTTGCATAGTGACTTGCAGCGTCTTCTGGCGATTAAACAGATAGTGAATTAAAAACAAAGTTACGAATTGACTGCAAAAGTATCAACATTAGGCATATCTTCATATGTTCAACAAAAACTTACATCGTGTATGAAATATCCTCTTAGGTTGATTTTCGTTGTCCTCAAATTACGTGACAATATATGTAGTCAGTTTAGAATAATTTGATTACACAGTCCACGATTATATCCCATTTTTGTAGTCCTTATACGAAATACATGAGCCCATCTATAGTAAAGCAAATACTGAAACAGAAAAAGTGAATTGGCTTAAAAACAAATGAGAGTATGAACTATTATAGTAATTGATATCCGGAAACCTCTTTGGCATTTGCTCTCATACCCATGCAATTACTCATCTATCCATTGCTAAATGTGTATATATTTGGTTTCATTTCTAATGCACTACTAACTCATGGTAGGTTGCATACCTCATTAGATGGATTAGAGAACACTTCACTGGTGAAGGTCTTAAGTCCATTTACGGCGAAAAGTGAAGTATATCTATCTATCTATATATATATATATATATATATATATATATATATATATATATATATATATATATATATATATATATATACGGCAAAAACTCAAAGACACCACCGAACAGGCAGACGCTTCTTCAAAAACATTGTCGAATGTGCATTAGATCGACATCAGCCTATGTACATACTGTGTTTGAATCAAGCTTAATTATTCAGCTCGTTTCATAAATTCAGTATTTAATCATTACTCGTTTGAGATCCTCTGTGTATATTACTTAATATTAAGTAAAATAATCTTTACATGAAAATCCTACTTCAAAAGTTGATATGTATTTAATACACACACATAATACACACACACACACACACACACACACACACACACACTTTCTCGTCAGCACCCACACATACACCTTGAAATGATAATAAAATTGTGTCCTAATAACATCTTTCCATTTCCATATGTAATTACACATTCTTTTACAAACAAAGAAAAATATGTTCTGTTTGACGTCAGTCTGTTTGTTACATCATCGGTGAGAAGTGTACAGAGGAGAGAGATTAATGCAAAGATATGTTGTTGTTGCTTAACCTTTTTATACATGGATGTATTTATTCCCACATTGATAAACTTGATTTGAATAATAAACAAAATAAAAAGTACTAATACAAACGTAAAAATCTATTTTCAATAGTTGAAGAGGTCAGTAATTTATTGTGATCTCATCGAACACATGTAGAATCAAGCCAAATCAAACAAGAATAGTGAAATATCGGGTTCATGGCACATTGTTACTGTGAAAAATAGGAAGTACTTATCATAATTAATTAAAGAGACAAACTTATAATAATAATATCAAGCACCCAGCATAGGTTGCTGTGAGTGTTGGTTTAGACTGGGTATGTTCAACAGTTATGAATTAATACATATTTTAAATTTATTTATTGAACGAGGCAATATTAAAATTTGGACTATTATGGTAGAATTTGGAACATTAATTATAGGATACTGCATTTGTATGGGAAAATATGAACGAGTTTTTCGGATGGCTATACTGCACGACCTTGGGAGTGCAGTTAATCCATCCGACAAAACGAGTTCATATTTTCCCATACAAATGGTGTAACCTTTTTATTATATACTCATTTTCTTATTCTACCCAAGGCTTAAATATATAAACAAAAATACACTACAAGAAACAAAGTAACTGAATGTATGCCGTATTCCAAACTAAATACACAAGCGTAGCTGCATCATTACATAACAAAATTATTAATGCGCACGTAACTCCGCCCAGACAGATCTGAAGTTGGTTGCACGCTAGACGTAAGTTTCGAAAGAAAATGGCGTTTTGTCTACTTAAAATTCAAATTTGGAGTAATATTGTTAATGAATGCCCATTGCAACAACTTTTGAATTTTATCTGGAATGAATACGTTTGGGTATTTTTGTCGATTCGACGCAATTGCTTGATTATGGTCTGGATTTATCTACATGAAGTAACTTACATCGGATTCCAGCAGCGTCTGCCAGTTTAATCGTATTGAAGTGTGTTGACATCGGCGTGCGTGTTTCTGTTCTGTCATTGAATAATTCAGATCATAATGTGGGAAAAATATGAAGTCTTTCAATTGCAATTATCGAAAAGACACTGTGGAATTTAATGTTTATTTCATTTTGAGTGCAGTAAGGAGGATGTAACTGCACTTGGAATATACTCAAAATTACAGTACAATTTCAAAATGTGTAATCAACCTTGAGAACCCATGACATGGCTTATGTAATTCGGATTTGCAGAACTACGAAAGTACATTTTGAGGAAATTCAGGATGTAAAATTGTAAGTATATTTTTGCCATTTTTATTACTAGCTAAAGAAGACAGTTTATGTCTTATAACTTGCATGTTATTGTAGGGACCCTGTCTGGCGTCTATAGCTAGCCTGAATCTGAAACATTGTATCAAAAACGTTAACGCGGAATGTGCCAAAGCTGCTGATATGTGGCAGTCCATGAAACATTTGCTTTTAGTTCATTCAGAAAAAATTGTTTGTTTACAATAGAAAGTAGTTCCTTTATTCGCGTGCATTCAGTATGAATTTAGCGCGAGGGTGCAATATCGGGAAATATTGAACGATTCTGACAATGTAAAGTTAACGGAAAAAAACGAGCATAAAATAATGTAACATATATGATAATTCACACAAATATTTTATTCTATTTGGAGTAGATGTTTTAAGTGAGAAAAGATGCGTCAGGCAGAATAGCACAGGCTTTATGTAATCACATCCAAGTCAAGAATCCTAGAAAATGCCATCTTCGCTAACCAAGGATTCGATATCTTATCCCTATCTACACCCTGGCCCGATCGAGTAGATATTTTAGTGCCTTGCCCTAGCGACATCTATTTGATTTCATGAGTTGCATGCCTTAGAATGTGTCACTAACTCCCCCAGCTTTGTTGGGGGTGGGTTGTAGTGGATTTTGGTTATCGTTATCTAGAGGGTGATCTCCGACGATGTAATTGCCCCGATCGAGTAAATATCAATATAAAGTGTGAAACTTATAGGTGGAATAGATGGAGATCTGAGCAGATATATAAAACAGAATGACACGAGCCCCCGTACATGTAAAGACAATAAATGTAATCAAAATTCACAAACAATTATGAAAATACATTACATTAGGAAATTCACTTCTTTTTGAAATAAATCATCCAACGAATTTCAAACACAAATATACTTATATAAATAGCCGATCTGTCCTAAGTGATAGAATTAGTTCATCATAAAATCGAGTGAAAGATCGAAGTCAATGCCTTGTACAGATTCATAACCTGATTATGTCTGGTTCAGTCCAAATTCACTGTGACTGTTCTTTAACTTCCCTGCGCCCGTACATCTGGGTCCTTTCCACTTTTCCCTTCTCCAAATTCTCTAGCGTCTCGCCTCTTTCGACCCTCGACTTTGTGTGGTTAGGTGGTTATGTAAGTACGTGATACGTAGATACTTCAACGGGTAGATTCGTGTATAGGTCACATGGAACGTCGGTGCAGCTATCTCACCTTCCAAAAATAAACAAAGTAGCAACCTAAATATTCTGTCAGGTATCCTACTGGAAATAGATCATTGCTCCCCCTCTCGTTAGGTCAGATATATTCTATTGGAATTCAAACAGATACCAACGGCTATCTGGTCTAACTAAACGGGGCAGACCATAAACATACCTAGTTTCCTAAGATTAATGTACTTCCTAATGGCTATTTCAACACTGGCTCGCATTAACATCACCCCGAGACATCAGTTCCGGTCTCGTCTCAATTACACAAATAAATGAATAAAATTCCTTACATGGCTCAACTACGGTATTGATAGCGAATACACACATTCAAGTCTCTAGCATATATGAAATCTCACTTCATGGTTTAACAACGTTAATTTCAGTCAGCAAGCACTCATGTCTTTATCATACGTGAAATCAACTAAGGTCGGAGAACTCACACGGATTCTCGTAACTCATATCAACTAAAGTAAGGCATGAAATTCTAGATACATATTTTTATACAACAATCGAGACAATATATTCAAACGATTCAGCAAACTTATATAAGGAATATCATTGTACGGATTCAATAGACGAACTCGCACAGTTGTATTCATATAAAAAAAATTAAGTCTACGAATTTAACAAATAAAGTCATGCAAATATAAGCAAATAAATCAAACAAATCGTCATACTGATATCAATGATTTACGTGAGATTGGCACAAAATACCTTGTGTTTTCAAGCTTCGCTTCTACAGCCAAAATGGTGTCCGTCCAGACATCCGATCCCTTGGATAAATATTTACGAGTGATTTTCTTCTAAATTCGACCTCGGAGTCCTCCCTTTGTTTTTTCTCTTGCAGAAAAAGTGTAGACTGACTAGAACCTTTGCGACGGCACATTAAAACCGAAAGTTTCATGTGGAATCACTCCCCCTTATTCAGCGTAACCAATCCGAATTAAATATCTCTCCCGCCTTAACTAGGCGCCAAAATTGTAGTCCGCCTGACAAACTCAGATTACCAAATTCTGATTCCTGTCAAATTTCAAATCTGCCAATTCGGATACAGATCGGAAGTTAACCCCTATCCTTTTCAGTTAAATAAACGAAGGCTTAATTAAGAATCATCCTTCTAATGACAGAGACATTTACCAATCAGTGCATTATGGTGATTTAAACACTCGCCGGTCCCCATAAATCTAATTAATGGCTCACTTGCCCAGCTTAATGTGCTCTTCATAGATCGACAGAAATTTGCACCCTTACAGAATGTAATACCAACTAACCAACAGCGTGTAACAGCGGTGCATTGTAAATCGGCCAAAAATGGTGGAGGCAAATGACTTCAAAATGATACTTTGTAAGTTTGACATCGAAGGTATGACTACATACCAGATAGAAGTCATTGGAGGCGTATTTGAGTGAAAGGTATTTGTACAAACACGGACCGGTGATGGACAATTGCTTATTTATGAGTCCATTTTAGTTGTGTGCTCCCATGTCAATTACGTAGAACAGTGTTCAAATTTGAGAAACTTAAGTTTGATTAGATGCAGTGGCTTTTCATTTCTAACTCTAGTGGTCGAAAAACTGAAGAGCTTATCCTTCGTCAGTCGTCCATGTGATGTGTGCCCGTCAGCACAAGTTCTGTTAACACCACTGTCCAGAAACTAATGAGAGGATTGGCATGAAAGTTGACCTATATTTATCACAGAGTCCAGTGACATTCTAACTAAAAATGATGACGTTTGAGCATCCGAAATGGTCGTCATAATGCCCAACTATTCACGTATGTAGATGCTCTGAAATATCATCACCATTTTGTTATGACATGGAGTTTTCACTAAAAAAACATGTCTTTATTAAAACGATACTGCTCTAATTTACACAAATGTATGGGTGTATTAACATACATATTTCACTATAAAACCATAGGAATATTTAACAGCTCAGGCATCAAAACAGTATTGGTCTTACTTCCAGCACGATAACATGTTAACACTCGTGTTATTACAACCTCTATATTAATTCTAGTAATGAGTTCACTAAAACGTCTCTTGTAATATGATAGTGTTTCTGAACCAATAGCGCATATCGGACCAGCAACATATCAGCGCTAATGAGAAGAAGTTTGAAAACCAGATTCATTTGATCCTGAAGTCAAGTTAAAGGTTACTGATTAAGATGCTTTACTTCACTAAACGTACGACAATAATATGTTTAAGATATGAAACTGTATTTCGCCCAGTCTTTGTTTGCTATAGGCAGACCTCTCACATTGATATCAAGGTCAAGGACTATACTCGGTATTTATCTGTCATAGCGAGTAAGCACAGTAACACAAGCAAAGTATGTTTATATATCTAAATAAGGCCTTGGATTATTCCGTTTTCATATCTTGTTTGTTTTTATTTTTCCCACATAATATTTACTATGGGTTAAGATAAATTTAGTTTGTGTACATATCTTGACAGTACTGGGGAAGAGTTCAGTGGTCTTCTATTCATGATAATAGATTCAAGATCAAATGTCATGAACATGTTAAGTCATTCATATATCCAAATATAGGTATTACCATATTAATATGTTGGAGTCTCTCAAGAATATCTGAGTTGATTGGACTTCTCAACAGTTATGAAAGAAATGGACTCTTGAATGCATATAGAATCAGTCTAAAAACAACATCATGTTATATATTTGTTTGTAAATCTTAACATTATATTCAATATTTATAGGTTACTGCATTTGTATGGGAAAATATGAACGAGTTTTTCGGATGGCTATACTGCACGACCTTGGGAGTGCAGTATAAACATCCGACAAAACGAGTTCATATTTTCCCATACAAATGGTGTAACCTTTTTATTATATGCTCATTTTCTTATTCTACCCAAGGCTTAAATATATAAACAAAAATACACTACAAGAAACAAAGTAACTGAATGTATGCCGTATTCCAAACTAAATACACAAGCGTAGCTGTGTCATTGCATAACAACATTATTAATGCGCACGTAACTCCGCCCAGACAGATTTGAAGTTGGTTGCACGCTAGACGTAAGTTTCGAAAGAAAATGGCGTTTGGTCTACTTAAAATTCAAATTTGGAGTAATATTGTTAATGAATGCGCATTGCAACAACTTTTGAATTTTATCTGGAATGAATACGTTTTGGTATTTTTGTCGATTCGACGCAATTTCTTGATTATGGTCTGGATTTATCTACATGAAGTAACTTACATCGGATTCCAGCAGCGTCTGCCAGTTTAATCGTATTGAAGTGTGTTGACATCGGCGTGCGTGTTTCTGTTCTGTCATTGAATGATTCAGATCATAATGTGGGAAAAATATGAAGTCTTTCATTTGCAATTATCGAAAAGACGCTGTGGAATTTAATGTTTATTTCATTTGAGTGCAGTAAGGAGGATGTAACTGCACTTGGAATATACTCAAAATTACAGTACAATTTCAAAATGTGTAATCAACCTTGAGAACCCATGACATGGCTCATGTCATTCGGATTTGCAGAACTACGAAAGTACATTTTGAGGAAATTCAGGATGTAAAACTGTAAGTATATTTTTGCCATTTTTATTAACAGCTAAAGAAGACAGTTTATGTCTTATAACTTGCATGTTATTGTAGGGACCCTGTCTGGCGTCTATAGCTAGCCTGAATCTGAAACATTGTATCAAAAAAGTTAACGCGGAATGTGCCAAAGCTGCTGATATGTGGCAGTCCATGAAACATTTGCTTTTAGTTCATTCAGAAAAAATTGTTTGTTTACAATAGAAAGTAGTTCCTTTATTCGCGTGCATTCAGTATGAATTTAGCACGAGGGTGCAATATCGGGAAATATTGAACGATTCTGGCAATGTAAAGTTAACGGAGAAAAAAAAAGCATATAATAAATTCTTTTATGGTAAAAAACTAAGCAATTATCCCTATAGTTCTTGTTGTCAAAGATTTCGACCCACACTACAATATTCAGGCACTGAACATATCATTTTAGATATTCATCAATAATACCTGAAATGGATAACACATTTTCAACGAATGTGCAGATCAAGTTTAATAATATCCAGAGCTGAACGTCTCAAAATTGAATAAAGTATGATGGTGTACAAAACCAATAACGCTTGTGAAATTACTGCACACTGTAATTACTATGAAATGTTTGTAGAAGTGTTTACCCTTTCTCCTCCGATAACAAATCCGATAGGGCTACCTATGCTAGTTGCTACTTGTACATTAATAAGTTTGATACATACAAAACAGACACGCCAACATAGATTGGATTTTTCTGCTTTGGTTTCATTTTGTTAATGTGTACGACATTGGGTCCACAATTAAAGAGCCTCCGTGACTAAAAGATGGGGTCAGCAATAAGCAGCCGAAGTTTGCTTTGTTTACTATCACGTTCATGTTTGACGCGGATTCCTTCCGCATACTTTCCATCGTTTTGCCAAACACGACATTATTCATCAATTTGACTACATCTTTCTCAAACTAGCTGTGGCCTTTGCGCAGAGATTTGTATTTATTTGTATATACAGCGCCTTCCAGTCACGCTAGCGAAACCCAAGCGCCCGGTGGACACACATCATGCGCATTCTGAGGTATAAATACAATAGCAGCTTTTGCACGTGAACTACATAGCTGTCAAAAGTACGAAGATTTGGAAACATCTTTAGAGATTCGGTAAACTTACATTTGGATTCATCCACATTTCTAAATGGTACGTTGACAACTATTTTCGAGTGACCAACAGCGCTTCATGTGTTCGTGGATAATCAGCGTACCCTGGAGGAAGCTCATTTGGGTATTCGAAATCAGCTTCATAAAATTACCCGATATCTGTGTTTGTAATATACTCGTACGAATCATTAAATCACCTGCATGCTTATATGGATTGTCCAGCCGGCAGTAGGCCTTTATTCCAAACAAACACATCAGGGTTAGATCGCTCAAACTTTTATGATGTCTGTAACTTACAGGAAATTCAATGTTGCCAAACTTACTTTCTCTCATGTATCACTTGTATTTTCGATGATGGTCTTTATTATCGCTCAGTGGATGCAGGACCTATTCAAAACCTCGCTTTTCATCACTTTACACATTACTTACTAATTGATGCATGATATGTGTTGTTGTTTTATTATAATTTGAGATGCAGAAATTCTTTAGCTCGGCAATATTCATTTCAAACAACCCAGATGTCTGTGAGTTTTAATTTAAATATAATGTCAGGAGGCCTCTTTGAAATAAATTTTTCCCGTCTTTACGTGGTTCGTATTCGATTGGGGTCATTGCCCGAAAATCTTGTATAATGACTACGATATTTGTGTAACACAAACTCTAGAATTTGCATTTGTCGTGCATTTGCTGCAGCATCAGTCGCGATACGTGCTGTAATATGGAGACTATGTTTTCCTTTGTTCATCGACAACCACCTGTGCTATTTTGGCTCGTGAAGGAATCTTGATATTATAATGCGTTGCTATTGCATTAAGTTGTTTCACGATCAACTGTGCCGCCAGAGGAGAAAATCCTAACATTACAAGTATGTCGGTTTTATTCTATCCGGGGGAGTTGCTTGAGCTTGTTAACAGTCGACTGGGAAATTCACTGTTTAATTGATAATCTGTGATCGCTTTATTCCTGGCTACTATCTTATTAAATTCTGAATTGGTTCCTTAACAATGCAGACATCGTTGGGTGTTTATACAACAATATGTTCGGTGTTAAGTCTCACGCGAAATACTTGCGGACAACTCGCATGGTTGGCCAAGCTGATTACGAGACCACACACACACACACACACATATATATATATATATAT
>JAECUM010021960.1:0-13311 GCA_016617855.1 Megalonaias nervosa | reverse complement strand
CTAAACCAGCAATTACAATTAAAAGAATTTCTTATTTTCCGAGAGAGAGAGATTCCGAGAGAGAGAGAGAGAGAGAGAGAGAGAGAGAGAGAGAGAGAATAATAATATTAATTCCAAACATGAACTAAATAAATAATTACTAAATTATCAATGATGGAAAAACTTTAACTGCAGAAAGGTATATTACTTCTTGACTTGACTTCCTCATCAAGAGATGTGACCCAAGGAGAGAATAGGTGTAGACAGCGAATGAGAAAGTTATTGTCCTAAAATCAAAATGTGGGGCAAAACGTGGAGAATATTACCGAATAACAAGTTCAGAAACAAGCATGAGAAAGAAACTTATCAAACGACAAACTATGGATAGACATACTTATGATCATAAACGAAAGCATATTATTATTATTATTATTATTATTATTGTTGTTGTTGTTGTTGTTGTTGTTAACGTTTGAAAATTGTAATGTAAGACAAAAGGTGATTGTTACGTGTAGGCTCGTACAAATGTAACAAAAGAAAAGGTTGAAGTCAACAAGCTTTGTTAATTTTAACAAAATAATTTATTTCCCTAGAAAACAAGATAAAAATATGAAATAGGACTTACGGTTTTTGAAAACAGTCCAAAAATTAATCCTAGAATTGAGAAATATAAGTCCTATCAGTAAACAGTTCTAATTGAATCCAGGTTCGAATCTCTATGAAGTTCCAATATGGAAGACGATGACGTCAGATGAGGTCGTTGTACTGATGGCAACAATTCCTCGTTGAAACACAATTTATAATGTTCTGTTTAGAATTCCAGAATAAATTTCCACTGAATGTTTTTGTCCCAGAAATTTTATTTAAAAAATAAAAAGCACTTTTGTAGTTTTCTAGAGAATAAATTATTAAATTCCCAAAAATAGATGAACTTCAGAACAAGCTGGCAACAACAATAAAAACCTCTTGAGCCCTCAAGGTTTAACGTACGACTGAACCAGAAAACACTGAGATTGAGAATTAAACCCTCAATTTTAGATCACATGGTGGCCCACGTTGTCACCCAGATGGAACAACGCAGTAAAAGCGCACAGCCGATAGACACGTAAGCCTTGAAAGAACTTAACGAATCTTACTAAAAGATTCAATAAAAAAAAGTTGTTTACAAATTAGAGCTATCACGCAAGCAGAACATGACCTTAGTAATAGCCAATCATTTTCGCTTAGTGTTTACAAAACGTCTCAACCAAGGTGAGCTAAAAATACTGATAATGTAATACCTTTTACGTTCAAATCAGGTCAAAACAGAGAAGTGATTTTTCTAAAATAGTCAAATCCCGTAAAAATTATCATTATAATAAAGTGTAATGAAGCAAAACTAATATAAAAAAAAAGAATTTAAAGCTAACACACAAGTAATTTAATTACATATTCATAACAGTGATATATATGCCAGAAAAGTAATTTTCTACACAAAATTTATGAATGTATTCTTGTCTTAACTACTTTATCAAATTTCGAAAACTGTAATGCAAGAGATTCGACAAATTTGCTTGTATATGGTGCACGTATATCCCGCTTGATTAGCGTACAATTTCTGTTGTGTGTATGATATAACAGTACCTCTTTTTACACTTAATCACTATTAATCAACGAGAGTGGTACTGTACTGGACTAAGATTCTCTGTAGTGTCAGATGTCACATCAGTCACTACCCTAATTTATGACTAAACAGTTGTGAAACATAGACTTGGAACTGACCAAACCATTCATGGTAAATTCCAGTCTTAATATGTGCATCATGAGATGATCAGTATGTATGTATGTATGTATGTATGTATGTATGTATGTACGTACGCACGCACGTATGTATGTATGTAATTAAGATAAATACACCTGCACGCTTGTCATTCATGTTTTGACTGTAGAGGCGTAAGAAATTATTCCTACTGGTTTTTATGACATGAATAAAAATCACAATTATATACTTTATTTATTTTCTTCATTCGGAACTCTTAGAACTGCTAAAACTTACATTATATAATCATATGCCTATATATATATATATATATATATATATATATATATATATATATATATATATATATATATATATATATATATAAATCCGAGAGAGAGAGGTAAAAGAAGGTTGTTAGGGTGGTGGAAGATAATTAACTTTTAGAAAACGATCGACAGACAGATTCATACATGTGGTAAGAGGAGATATATTTTCTTTACGACAGAACGAATTTTAAAATCAGATAAAGGAGATGAACCATTGTTTTACAAAATGTGGAGTGCTGCGTGGAAGGTATACTTCATATGACAAGTGCTATTAATTAAAATAGCAGATAAAACCTAGTGTTAATTTCTTTTCTCATATGCATATTTTCTTCTTTGCATGGTTTCATTTTTTTTCCCCAATATTTGCTTAATTTTCTCTGTTCGATACTCGCTTTTCTAGACTCAAGACTAGCTTTTTCTACGTGAAACGCACTTTTCTCTATTCGTTACTTGCTTTTTTTTTTATATAAAAGACACTCGCTTTTCTTGACTATTGTTTACTACTACTTTCTACCCCCGCCCTGCACGGGAAATCTCATTTAACGTTTGATATTTGGTGGAGTTTCCAAATCCCCTGTATGTTAGTCTCATATATAATCATGGACGTGTGCAAGTGATCATGTGTGTCAATCTGATTAAAATCAGATCTCTGCTGTCCTTTATGTATATAACAGTGGAGATCTGATTTAATCAGATTGTCAGATGTGTAGTACTTCTTCTCCTGACACCAGGCCGACCAGTCCTAACACTAGCCTCTTAATGCTGAGCGCCTGGTGAGGCAGCTACTAGTACATTTTTAGAAGTCTTTGCTATGACTCGGTCGGGGTTCGAACCCGCGACCTACCGCATCCGAATCTGACGCTCTAACCACTTTGGCAACCGGAGAGTTGGGTCAGAGTAGTAATTGAGTCCTTTAATCAACGTCATTCAGCAATATTTCAAGTGAAATTAAAACACTGAAAACCAATTTAAAAAACAACAATGTATCGATTGTGCTATTATCGACATACCATTAATCTAGCTGACTGGTTCAGCATATATGTGAGAAAGTAAAAATGTAAAATGCATTCCAGGGGTCTAAAGGTGTTTAAAATATGAAACGTCCTGAAAATTTTCGAATCGGATTGCAATTCGTAACGGATACGTATCGGTTACGAGATAACAATTCCACGAATATGATCGATTCAGCACTCCCAATTTCTATACCACTGCCGTAACGTAAGTTCTTCTGTTCTTCGACCGGGAGAGTTTAAAGCAATATAAAAATTAAAATGAAAAACCAAATGTCCATATTACTTTTATTGCAAAGAGAGAATATAGAGTAAAAAATAATAAATAGCAGAACAAAATATGTTTGTTTTTTTTAAATGTCATGGGGGTAATAAAATATTAAAAATACATTGAATACAAACAAACACTACAACACATACACAAAAACACATGTCCAGTCATCTATGTTTTGCTAGTTCTATACATATTTAGAACAGATGCTGACTTTAATAAAGTACAATGACAGAGCCTTTTCGGATTAAAAAAAAAATATATATAAAAACCAAAAACATTTTTCTACCCATGACCATATCAATTCGTACCTTCAAAATTACTGTTATTATAATGACCGTTCTGTATTGATTACTTAGTTCCCAATCGAAAATCTTCTTTTCTTTTATGTTTATATATTACAGTTATTTCTATCTGGCAGAAAATATTGTGATCAAAATAACCTGACAACAGCTAATGTGTCAGTTACCTACTGGAGGAACCAACCCAAAACGACAAAACTTTTAAACATTCTTTAGATGGATTGATTCACCATTATACCAACACTTATGATACAAGCCCACATATTACTCCTCCAGACAGTGTAAGACTGCCAAGTGAAATGGGGTCAATTGAACTTTTGGATAAGGTGAGTGGGCCCCAAAACCTGATTAGGATCTGGTGATAGGTTAAAATTTATCTTTAGAACATTATGATGATGCATTCTTATTACATAAATATATTTCATGATCAATATGTTAATTCGTATTACGACAACAGAGAAATTATTGAATGAGTGTTGTACATTTTACATTATGTAATGCATTTGGTGCAGTAATTTACATCCAATTAAATTATATTTAACTGGTATCTCCAAAGGTGTTGGTATATTCTGAACAAATTACATCATTACTCACAAATACTGATGTACACATTATCCAGTTGACCATAACGAATACTGTAAAATAACGGGTGTAAAAACGTTGGATGAGCAAAGCACACATTTAGAAACATGAATTGTTACAGAAAATGATACATTCAGATAATAGGCTTCAAATTATAAATGAAAACAGTAGTTAACAAGACAGAATGTTCAAAGTCTAACAATAAAAAAGAAATCCACATCAAACTATTTTGATTTCATATGGCAAACTAGTTTAATTATACCATTAACTAATCATACCTACATTAATCTTAACAGCACCAACTATGTATATATTAACAAGGTCATTTAAATACATGATAACATTGTTAATCACAAAGATCTGATAGCTGCATATTGGGAACAAAAACCAACATATATACACTAGCATAAATCGGGTACAACTGCATATTTCATAGATCTAGATCTGCCGTTGCATATGCGCAGGCAGGTTGGGTCTATGCAGTTTGTAAGGAGTAGTCAATCAAACAAAGAAAATAGAACCTGATCTGCAAGCGCATTATGCGATGGTAGATCAGCGTCTGTGTTGTTTGCAGATGGATCCAAGTTATAAGCGGGTATAGACGGTACATGAAAATACCTGAAGTACATACGACGGGCAGATACGGTATCAATACAAATATGTAATTACTGTATCAAATACAAAAATGTACCGACAAGAAAGGTGTGATATGCTCATGAATGTTGAACAAAAGTGTAAATAGCTTCCTTTTTTAGTTAGCGTTTTCATTTCATAAATAGTTCATTAAACGACTTAGCTGTCAAACAGATTTAACTGTATCTGGTATAATGATCTAAAGTAGATGTGAATGTGGTCATGTAGGCGCATTTGCTACAATTAAATTAAATATTAATTGTTGCTCTAAAACTGAATACTAAAGATAGTTTAACCAAATTCTTTTAAATCGTGATTGTTGAATGCTCTGCACCTTAAATGTCATTCAAAAAGAAGGTCCAAACGAAAACTGTTGATCGTTACAGTGTTAGCAAAGTATTGAACTGGGCCAAGAAGAGGACGTCAGGCCTATCATAACATAACAGGGTAGCAGGAGTTATTTTTCAACACGCTCTGATTGCACTGTGACGTCACAGCGCGCGACATTCAGTGCAGTTTGTAGTGAATCACGCTTTAAGGTTGACTTCGTCCAGAAATGTTCATGTAATTTAACATTAATTTTGCTGTATGTACTTCTCGGGCGTGTAAACAATTACCTTCCAGACAAATTTGGATGTATGAGGATCCAGTAAAGTAAATAACTGCCATTTAAAGGTATGTGTACAAAAAAAAATGTTAAGAAAATGACTCACTACTAAAAATAGTCGGTTCTAAAGGCCTACATGATCTGTACGAGTTTTACTCTGGTTTGTTCACACAACAGAATCAGAGCACTATATTTCAATTTTAAAATTTTGCAAGGTATAAATAAATCAGTAAATTGCAACCACTAACAAACCACTTATATATCTTACCAGTATAAGCAGGTCAAGATGAACATATTTGCAAAATCAGTCAGGCACCAAATATATTGTAAAGGTACCTTCGCAAACAACTGCGTCACACTTTGGTACTCGCGAGAGGCAGATAACAATGTCCATTTTGAAACAATTACAAAAAATGTCGTACTTTTTCCTTGTTATGCATCGCACAGATGTGAAGCTACCAACCAATCACTGCAGTGCGAGTTTCTAAACTAGCCGATATGGAAATCACATCGGTGGTGTGAATGACGTCACTGACAATCCAAACTGGAGAAGAGATTTTACTAGTTACTGTCCAAAGATAATGGCTTGCCAATTAAGGCTGCTCTTTTTTTTTTTCTTTTTTTTTTTTTCCCTTAAGAACTTTCAGACAAAGCATAATATCTAATCATCATTGTCGAATAAATGTCAGCAACAACGTTGTGTCGATATTAAAAGGCAACAGTTCATGAACAAGGTGTATGCACCGGGTACATTTTCTTTTTACTTCGTACAGGTAAGCTAATATAAGCAGTGTTACAATTAGTCACAATGAAACCGCAACTAGTGCATTTACGATACGCTATGACCAATCTTAAATACATTCAGACAGTAAAATAGTCTTGTATATAAAAAATTAATAGGACAAAAATGTTTGAGCGAAGCACTCGATTATTTAGTGCGACAGTCGAATAAAGCTATAGTCTTGTCAATCAGGTGGCGAAAGACTGGCCATCTTCCAGTTTGAATGAATAGGATCAATTTAATATTAGTTAATTGCCACGAAAAAACAATTTTGGCAAAATGCCAATCTCACTACTACGCATATGTGAGCATGCGCCGTACCCTAAAAATGGCAAAGACTATGCTGTACATTCCTTGTCGCAACAAACCCGCATTATTCTTCAATAAAGTTGCATATAAGCATATTACAGGGACATTTTTAATTTTTTGATGTGTTTTCCATCTGTAGTAATCACCTCCAACGTTTTGAATGATTCGTTTTCTAGGCACACGGATTTTACCAGTTTCTATAGATGCACCGGCTTCACATTCATGGATTCATTATATTGCAAATATATTTTCTCTACTTTTTTGCTTTTCCAAATTGGTCCATTTTTTATAAATAGATAACGATACCACTGCTTTCCCCCCTAAAACAGAGGCATCACACCCCCATAAGATGAAAACGTTGAAGAGAAAATATTACAAAATGTCATGCAAAGCTATTTCTCACTAACTTCCGAAAAAATAATTATTCAAGAGTCATAGATTCCATAATTTAGTTTCTCTTGAAACTTGCGTCATGTAGCAAATGAATTAATTATCAGCAAAATGACGTACACAAATCTATCTAAATATAGACAACAACTTCGTATCAAACGCGTATTCGTGTTTGTCTTATATGGTGTTGTTTTCGCTTGGTGTCAAAGCAACTTGGTTCTCCGTACGAATAGCACGCATTTAAGCAGATCACCCCATCTTTGATTATTATTGCTTATAAGTTTTTGCAATTCTTCCCCACCCTAGTACAATATAGACATGTGGTTGACACATTTTGTTACTGATTTTCAACCCACCCCCCTTACTTAACTATTTGTTTTTGTAAATTTTCCCCAACATTCAAACATGTAAGTATGTTTTTCTCTCGGCTTTTGCGTTACGTGTGTGTTGCAGTGAGTTTTTTTTTTTTTGTTTTCCTGACAAAAAGCTTTGATTACCTCGTATTGTTTTAATTACATTGAAACAATCTGGTTTATATGGTAAGTATTCTTTCATGAAAGAGTTAGTGAGAGAATGCAGTGTCATGCCTTTTTTGTAAGGTATTAATAATGGTGTTATACATAGACAGTTTTTATCCAGAAGTTCATAATTCTCTAAAAATGGAAAGTGTATGACCTTTTCTCAACATTTACCACGAGCTTCTCAGAACACTCTCCCGTTAGCAAACAGCGATTTGATATATTTTGCTCCGACTTGCTAAATCATAAGCATGAAGGGCGCTGTCACCCTATACAAATGAAATCAGTGTGTCGCTGCACGGCATGCGAGACAAAATATATCTTAATAATTTATGCTATTTTTTATATAGTATAATATGCTAATTTTTAATATTTAAAGTAAAAAAAGACAAAATGTCTTTTCACCTTACCGAATAGACAGAAGTTAATGCTTCACATTTAAACATGAACACAGTATTAATTCTTATCATTTCACCGCATAATATGACCAGAATGAAAGTCTTCAACATGCACGGATGAAACTCCGATTTATTTCTGCTTGCTCATTGCTTTAGATCGATAATAGACATGATTCCAGCAATGAAGGCACATACACAGCCTGCTATGGCCAGGCCTTGGGACCAGCCGATGCCGTACGGGTTGTACAAATGTACCGAGTCAAACTTCACATTGATAATGATGAACCCAATTACCATGAAGACCACTGAAATGAAAAAATTGAAACAAATCATTCTATGATGCATTATGAATCAAGAATACATTTAAAATCCCAAAATAGATATGACATTTTACACGATTGAATTCACCGAAGGATTAAACCGAGAGGTTACGAATAAAAATAGTTCCAATAATTCAGCAGCAGAGAGGATGGACACTACAAATTAGTTTTCTATCAAATTGCCTTAAAAATAACCTTTACCACGAAAATAATAAAAATACAAGGTCAATAACGCTAAACCAAACCCTCTAACCGAATCGAGATTCTCTCTACGGGGTTAGCTCAATTTTGTTACTTCATCCCTGACATTTGTGTTTTTAAAATTTTGTGAGTGTTCGTTTATGTACTCGTGCACGTATTTTTGTAGTCCACCCTCTCTGCTGCTACCTTGATAAAATCAAGGATAAAAATTTTTATCAGGCCCTATGCGATACCTCGACCTAGGATCATGTAAATTTATTGTAATAAATCCGTTCGTGTTAGCTTGTGCTTTTGAAAAGAAATTTTTAAATTTAATCATATCCATATCCCCTGAACACCAAGTTTGATGAATGTTTCGCAGCGTGTGTGTATCAACTCCATTAAACACAACTAAAACATTACAGTTGTCTCTGATCACCTTAGGTATTTGTGTATAACGCTGAGTAACATAAACAACATCTGTATTCTTGTGTCTGCCTCGGGAAAATATCCGAGCTGGATTTCATTGTTTGTCCAGCATGACATCATCATATACTACGAGATTATTAATACGTCCATCCAGATCATCCACAGACGGTGCTTCATCAATATCAGTAACAAAATGAATAATATCATAACCGTCCTCGTCCAGCAATTTTGCATTTTCATTAAAATCTTTAAGTACTTCATAACATCGTTGATCATCGACAGATGGCGATACTAAATATAACTTATCCCACTTGAGCTATCTCATTATCAGATTACCACTTCCAGACGGACCAATTATTATCATTCTTATAGAATTTGGTAGCGCTGGATGATGTTTAACTGGCTCCTGTTTTCGTGTAGCTGAGAAATCAATTATATCCATTATAATAAATAATATGAATTTATATTGCGTTCGATGTAGAGCATCTACCCCCACCACTGGATTAACAACAATAATTACAAAAAATAAAAAGCATGCACTGACAGGTAAGTGTGACAAATGTGGTACAAAAAATACAAATTTATTTCGTCTCGACTGAAGACAGGTGGTGATATTGCTACTTCGTTGGGAAAATTACCAGGAACTCCATGGGCTAAATACCCAGGGGAAAAACATCTTCCAGGATATAATTATTGCGGTCCTGAAACCCGACATGATATCCGGCTTGATGAACGAGACCAACCAAGACCTGGAGAGTATCCAATAAACGCAATTGATCAAGCGTGTCATGTTCATGCTGTTGCGTATAAAAACAATGATTTACAGCAACGACATATTGCAGATGTGAAGTTAATTCACGCGTTAAATTCTATAAAGAGTAAATCTGTGATGAAGGGTAAACTAGTGTTAGGAGCAGGTAATTAATATAATAGGTAACTATCATAATGGAATCTGTTTATTATAGTCCAAGAGGATATTGGAGAGGTAAAGCAGCGATTAGTAAACTTGCTGAAGCAGCAAAAGTCTCACGTGTTTTTGCTGCAAATTGGTTAGCACGACAAGCAATATGGCAAATCTATTTACATCCACCTAAAAAAAATTCAGTACGCGCATTTGATGTCAGCGTTCCTAATGAAGTTCATCAGGCAGATATTTTGTTCTTACCGCACGATACTATTAAAATTGGTAGACGTCGATCACGCACATATTAAATATGCGTTAACTGTCGTTGATATTGCAAGTAGGTATAAAGAAGCAGAACCACTATCAACTAAAACAGCAACTTAAGTTGCATCTGCGTTTGAACGAATTTATCAACGAGGACCCTTGCGATGGCCACATCTATTACAGGTTGATCCTGGCAAAGAATTTCTTGGCGCAGTATCATCGTTGATGAAAAAACATAATGTCAAAATCAGGCGAGGACATACAGCAATTCATCGCGATCAGGCAATTGTTGAACGATTTAATCGAACACTTGCTGAAAGATTATTTGGATACCAGTATGCGAAGGAAATAATTCAGGCAGATACGAGATCTCGCGAATGGGTTGCAAGATTACCAAGTGTGATAGCTGCGTTAAATAATGAAATTACTCGTTCAACTTCTATGAAACCCATTAATGCAATTACAAAAAAAACCATATACCAATACAACGACGTAACTCTTCCTCTCAACCAGTATTAGGTAATGTGACTGTAAGGTATTTATATGAACCTGGTGAACTTGAAGGGGGTAAAAAAAAGAGCAACTGATCCTATCTGGAGTGTGACCACACATAAAATTTCTAGCGTGGTTAGATCCACAGGTAGACTGCAATCTATAGACTAGATTCCACTGCTCCTCAGCGTGGATTTGTACGTGAACAATTACTTGTAATTCCTGAAGACACACAATTACCACCGCGTTCACTTTCGTAAACTGGCTCCAGGGCGTCCAGCGCCCCGACGTCGATTACATTCAAGACAGGTCAGCATCACAATTTCGCGTGTGTGACCAAGACTACTATTAATTCTATCAACGGTAAATTGTCTTGGATTATTATTCGAATAATTCCATAGCATATTACTGTTACAGTTTACACAATGATTATTCTGTTGTTGTTTCAGTGTCATGATAAATTCAACGTCGAGATCAAAATCGCGGTTATTTTTTTTGTCAGATTGTCGATATCCAGATAATTTTTTCTTGACAACTTCGTCCTTGACATCGTCAGTGACTACATCATCATTGTCTATGACAACCCTGTGCAGCTGAGATATTCTTCTGACTCGAGACACCGCGAGATAAACTAAGTTTGACCATTCGATCCAATCATCAATAATCCAAATATTTGTATCAGAAATAGTTATTCCTTGTGAGGAATGAATCGTTATAGCGTATCCTAACGTCCATGGAGTTTTTTTTCCCCTTAACTCCGTCAGGCGTCAACGCGCTCTCAACGACGTCAACAGGAACTAAAACAATATCATTTAATACAAGATTTTGTTTACCACCACCCGGAATTTCAACTTCAGTATTCTACAGCCGTGTATCTGCTGGTCGATAACACAGTGGTACAGGTAGATTTGAAAACTTTTCTTTATGTAATATTAATAATCTCTCTTGAAGTGTATCTCTGACTATCTTTCTACTTGAAACTATCAAATCAGTAGGTTTCCACAAATTCCAAAAATCACTCATAGTAGTCTCTGGAATTACTCCACGCATTACTTCGCACTGTATTTTATCTGGCTGCAGTCTGATTAATCTTTTAAATTCTTTCAGTGGTTCATCAATAGCTCTATGATCAGGAGTTATTTCTTCATAATAATCTACAAATGTTTTTAACCACTCATGTGGAGACTGTCCAACAAAAGGTGGCGGGTGACCATGATCACAGCAGTACTCTTCGTCAGTAACCAATCAAGAAACATTTTTAATACTTCCAACGACACCGTACAAATTTCATCCCAGATGATAATCTTTGGAATGTATTTCTCACCCATCCGTGATGGAGTCCATGCGTCTCCGCACCATCTGAAAAAACTATGGTAAGTTTGAAATTTTACTCCTCGTTCATTCATTTCTCTGGCGAGTCTGTGCGTGGGTGTCAGCACAATTACATCTAAATTCCCTGAACAACTGTTCAGGAATAATTCAATCACACGTGTTGTTTTACCAAAACCTCCACACCCATTAAGATAAACAGTTTTATGTCAGGCTACAGGATCGAGCACAGATGGTGCTGATGATTTTGATATTTGATTGTTATTCTTGTAATATATTTCCTTGATTTCAACGTCTGCAGATTCAGTATAATCAAGAATATTTTCTTTCTTAATTCTCCATGATCCCCATTCATCGCCTTTGAGAAATGGTTTTAATAAATCTACATGTTCTTTATTTATATAAAATGAATCCGTGGCGACTCTAACCGTGGTCATAGGAAATCTGTTTATCATGGATAATAAATTTATTGAAACGTACGCAAGCATGGAAGATCTCAAATGAGTGAATTGCGGTGATTCACCATCGGTGTAACTTATAATTGTATCTAATTTAGTTCCGTCTGATAAATAAGCATTACTTCTATCTATAAATTTGTCTCTCTCCGTTGTATCAGCAACTATAAAATCTAGTTCGGCATCGTCCATGATTAATCTTGTACATATTCGTTTACGATCACATGAACTACCCTGAGTAAACTTACCGATTATTTTTCTACCGAGATCTTTTCCAATTTTCTCATTATTTTCTTTTCTGCATTAAGATATATTATTAAGAATTTCATTAATTTCATCTTCATCGATGTCAGGAAATTTTTCCCTGACATCTTGTTCTGCATCAAACTTATCTGGCCCCGGCAACCAAACTTGTCTCTGCGAACGATATGATATAATGGCTTCATTTACTCTGAATGACATTAAAATTCCAGTATCAAGCATATACCGTAATAGTATTATTGGAGCCCAATATTTTTCTGAGAAATGTCTTCCAAACCAAATATAAACGATCGGATGTAGATCTTCCATAAACTCGAATGACTCTATACAAGCAAATCCAGTCAGGTCAAAATCTGGCAAAGGTCCGGTTATTGCAACTCTGGTCATCTCGTTTGTGGGATGTCCGAATCGTTTAAAATATTTAGAACACTCTCCGTATCCAAGAAAACTTCCAGGATAACACGTTACCATACCAACGGCGATTAAATCCTTACAATCATATTTAGTATTCCATAATCCGCCGTGTCCGTATTCGATACAACTGCGCTGAACATCAACGTGGAATTCCGATCTTGTAGGTGACCATGAATTTTTTTCTTGAGCAAAGTGAGCGGCAACCGATGGAATGGTGAAACAATTATTTAGTAATTGTTCGATAACATCATTATCATTCGTGTATTTCAACGCGAGATTTTTCATTTCCTCGTGGAGAGATTCTGCGCGATAATTATCGCCATTAGGCCTTACAAACTGATCGTAGTTTACGGATTCTGAACTCTGAAATAACCACACGGATACAGGGTCACTCTTACTAATATTTTTAATTGAAT
>JAECUM010021959.1:0-72026 GCA_016617855.1 Megalonaias nervosa | reverse complement strand
CAGGAAGATTTGGGAGTTACATGAGGGAGACTGATTGTTCAAGACCATCTTGACTGTTCCTTCTGCAACAGGGTGTGCACCTCTTCCCTCAATTCCACCAGATTGGACTGGGGAAAGAAAATGGGGGTCTTTGATACTTGGGGTTGTTCCCAAAACTGGAGATGATAACCCTTGTTTACAATGGAGAGGATTCACTCATTGTCTGTGATGCTTGATGAAGCCCCTGTGAGGCCTGGGCAAGCACCTACTGGGATGTGCATGTAAGGGATACACAGCAGGAGAGGGGTTAATTTGCCAGGGCTGTCCTCCTCCACCTTTCCTGTGGTAGGAAAGTAAGGAGGGTCAGAGAACTTCCTCTTGGCTCTGTGGTGACCTGGGCGCCATGAACCTGATGAGGAAGTGATCTAGCTGGAGTTGGGAAATGGATTGTGCTAGCACCTGCTTGAAAAATTTGCAGATGGCCCCTAGGGCTATTTGCCTGATCTCGTTTCCTGGTCGACTGTGATGGAATGGGAGTACAGAGAAAGATCAATGTTGGTGATCCAGCAAGGCTGGAGAAGCCAGGGTAGTAATGATGCCCCCAAGAGGGTCTCAGTTTTGAAAGGAGCAACCCTTAGAAGGTCTTTACTGTGGATAAGTAAGACCTATGATGAGTCCAATGCAGCATCACAACAGATGTGCGGAAAGTCTACCAATAATGCTGTGGCAACAGAGCACATACCGAGATGTCTGACCACAGCATCCTGCACACGCAGTAATGTTGCTGGATTCAAAGAGGCCTCTCTCGGCATATTAAAGGAGGTAGCTGAGAACAGATTGGCATGAGAAACTATGATTACAAAGAACCGGTTTTCTGCTCCATGGCATCAATTGTTTTGATGAGACAGCATGCCGAGGCTCCCAATGAAATACCCACTTTGGCGGCATTGGCATCCAAAGAAGGAGGTTTGATAGGCCACTTTAGGAAATGTACCCAGTAGCTGGAAGAAGAAATTGGGGTCTCATCGTTGAGGGAGGAACAGACCATCCTCTACGTTGTTGAGCTATACTGGCCTTCCGAATACCTACATGATATTTATGATATTTACTCAATTGTGAATGAATGTGGGACAAGTAAGAGGTCTGGTTGAGCTGGTACCTGGAGATCTTTCCCAGAATGGAAAGGATCCTTATGGACTGTGTGCCTGGTGGTTGGGGGCACAAGTCTGGGATAATAGTAAACCTCATTTACCACAATATCAAAGGAGCAGATCTCCTCTTCCTCATTCATCTGAGATGAAGGGGTGGGCCTGAGAAATGATGTCATTGACACAGCTTCTGTCTAGAACTCGCTCACCGCAAAATGGAGAGTGCATTGTCATCAAGAACAAGAAAGGCTGGGCATCACCATGTTCCTTGATGGAAGGGGAACAGGAGCACTCTGTGCCATGGTCCCTGGTTTATCATGAGTGACAGAGGGAAGACAACAATGTCTGTCTACCATAGATGATGGTGCATATTCAATCAAGGGCCCTGATGTGAAAGGCACCACATCCCATAAGGATTTATAGGGTATAAATGGGAACAGGGGAACAGCGATGCAGTCCCTATCCCTAGCCTGAGCCCTGTATATAGACTGTGAATCCTGCACAGGGTGGGATGGTAGAAGGAGTGGAAAGGGAGAAGCTCAGTCTTTGTCTTGTCCCCATAGCAAGAGGCTGATGAGTGATAGACAGGAAAGACCTTGTCTTCAACTGATTTATCACTGTGTGCATCATGGGTGCAGTGTTTTGTCTCCTGAACAGAAGGGGGGCAACAGGTTGCCAGAAGCATGATATGTACTGTGGTGCTCCACCTCCCTGATGGGAGGGAGCAAACTGCTGATGGGGAGCTCAATCTCCCCAAAGGGAGGGTAGAACCATACGGTTTCGGTACTTCACCTCCTTCATGGGAGTGCACAACCCGCTATTGCAGTGTTCTATCTCCCTAATGGGAGGGTTTAACCCGCTGTCGCAGCGCTCTACCTCCCCAATGGGAGGGAGCAATTCGCAACCTGAGGTGTGCATATTGCTAGAGACATGAGAAAAGTTCATTGTCTCCCTACATGGGGAAGTTGATTGACTTCTTGAACATCTAAATTCTCCTTCGGGAGGAGCTTAACCAGACACCAAAGATGTTTGTCCCAACATTTGAGACCTGGAAGAGATTCTTTTTCAGAAAATTCTGAAAAAAAGGGGAAGGGAAGGTCCATCATGGCCCTGGATACAAGACCAAATTCAACAGAAATGTAACGATTTTTCAGTGTGCACTTTCAGTACTTATACAATCTGTGTGATTATCCCAAGGGCCTTTTCAGTGGCTAGACTGCCTCACAGACTCTTTTGACATTATCCTGTAATAAAGAAATAATGAAAACACTTGTTGCCTTGAAGCTCACCTGGTTGTAATGCAGTGTCATACCATGTACACTCTGTGTTTGCACTAAGAACACTGTATGATGTTGCCGCAAAACTCATCTGGTCATATGCAGTGTTGTACCATGTACACCCCTGTGTATGCACTAAGAACACTGTATGATGTTGCCGCAAACTCACCTGGTTATATGCAGTGTCAAACACATGCACATCTGTGTATGCACTAAGAACACAGAATACAAGACGTAAACGACTGAGTTGACCTCGTGAAAACTACCCATAGTTTTCCTGATTGAAAAACAAGATAAATTCACCTGTCAACTTGATTATCAAAGCAACATTCAAATAAATATGCAATGTCAATGTGTAGTGTGGGCAAACAAAAAGAATACATGATTTCCAAGATAGAGGAAACATGTTTCTGCAACATTACGCACCTAATGTTATTTTCCTTAGAACACAAAGACTTACCTGTACCACAGTGTTTTATATATGGAAAGAAAAAATGTCCTCAATGTGAAGCTGGGCCTATTGCTATTTTCCTTAGAACACAAGGAATTACCTGTACCACAGCTATTTGTATATATGTATGGAATGTGTGTCTACCGAAATGATGGAACACATGGTAGCTGTTGAAGCTCTAAAAAGAACTAAGTTCTAAAGGGGAAAAAGATATGATATGGTTTTCTTAGTAAATGGAACAGACGGTTTTAACACCAAGACTAATTAAAAACTGCAGAAGAAGACCACTGTCTGTGGTAAGTTGCTATAGATGTAATTTCTCTGGCAACAGTATTTGCAGACATCTACACAGTATGGCATCTGTGAAAAAGATGACAAAGTATCTACCTTCTGCATATAGCCATGTGACATAAAGAGTGGTGTGCAAAATAAGAGTGGAGTGCAAAAGGTCATTTTGAATTTTTCTCCACTCTATGGGAGGATGTATTCACATTAAATGGATAGAGAGTTTTCAGCATGAAAAATAGGTTAGCTAAGCAACTGATTTGGTGCCCCTGTTTGAGCAGGTAGTTCACCACTACAGAGTTGTCCTACATAATTAGGACCATTTTTTTTTGAGAGTTGATCTGCCAGAACTGAAAGGCATTGACGACAGGTTTCATTTTGAGAAGGCTGATGTGGAGATGTTGATCTCTGGGTTCCCACATGGAGCTGACAGTAGCAAAGTCTGGCCACATGTGGGCACCTCAACCATATGTACTGACATTAGTTCATACTGTCTTTTCCACTTAGAGCTTCTCCAGAGGAATCCCTGTCATGAGCAAACCTTGGTTGCACCACCGACACAGGAATGATTGTACCTCATGAGTGATTACGACTTTTTGATTGAGAGACGTGCAAAAGGGCACCACTGGGCCAGCATGGTCAACTGTAAGGGGTGCATAAAAAGACAGCCAAGTGGGATCAAGTCCACTGAGGCAATGAATAATCTAGAGTTGCAAGAACTCTCTCACAGAAATATAAGTCCTGTTGGAAATGGACTCGATGAGTTTGATGATCTGGACCAGGCAAACATGTGGAGCTGTACCAGAATGAGATTGGTGAGAAACTCTATACCAAATGAACAAAACACAGGGATAAGATTAAGCCTTTTCCAGTTCATGAGAGAACCTAGATAATTCAAAAGTGATTAAGAATAGAACTAACCATATGTATCTGGAGTATGTCATCCAAATATACCGTCATTGCTGAAGATGAAGTCACCAGAAGAAGGTGATGACAATCCATGATTTTTGTTAAATCCTAGGGGCTGATGTTTAGACCAATGGGTAGAACTTGAAACTGATGAACTGTGTTGCAGTAAGCAACAAGGAGAAATTTTCATGATGTGGGGGTAGATAGGGGTGTGAAAATATGCTTTGGTCAGATCAAGACTTATGGCATACTCATCTCTTTTGATTGAGAGACATATTGATCTTGCTGTCTCGATCTTGAATTCTGGTGGAAGAATGTATTGGTTGAAGTAACTCAAGTTGACGATTGGCCTCAACTTTGCCATTTGCCTATCAGATAAGAAAAAGCCTGGTATAAAACCCCACCATCTCATTGTTGATCGGCGACCATATCTCCTGTTGTAGAAAAGTGTCCTTCTCCCCATCTGATGGTAAATCTGTGAAAAGGGGAGAGGAGGAAAGAGAAAGGGGTTGGATAAATGAAATCCGAAGCCACTACGAAACGACTTGGATCAGTCATTCATTTCCAGAAAATAAGGTGAACCAGTGAGACTGGAATTACACATGTTGGGTGCACACCCATGTGTTCTCTGTGAATGATGGGGTTGACAGGTCAACATCAAGAGTTATGAGGCTTAGAGCTGGAGAAACTTGGTTTCTTGCCTGCCATCCCCCCAAAAAGATTGCCTCCTAAACTTGTTAGGTTGTTGCATCCTGGTATTAGGCATGGATATGACATGAACATGATGGAAAAGATCCCTTGTCCCTAGCCTGTCTTTTGTCTCTCCACTGTGGCAGGGGTGGATTGGTCCTAAAATACTGTGCATGTTGGGCAGTGACTTGGGAGGGGCAGTTCCGGAGCTGCCTGACTCTGAATGTCTTCAATTTTGCCCCCCAAAAGCCAAACTGGATCATTGGATTCCATAATGCCAGGGTATGATAAGGTTTGAGCAACATGGTGTACCAACATGCATCATGTCATATCAGTTCAAGATTTGCAAAGGCAGTCAGCACATTCACCATGGAATGATAAGCTGCTCTGTTATGACCCATGAACATATATTAAGCCAGGTGTGCCAGCCACACTGAGGGCAGACAAAATGTCACCAGCCACTCCATGGCTGAACGAATGGATTTTTTATTAAAATCCTTCATAAAATGGGTAACTTCACTGAAGGATGGACAGAACAGAAGGGTATAGCCAAATCAAGATACACACCCACCCCACACCCCTGCAAGCAGGAAACTGTCTGGATAACTGATAAACCTGGACAGAATAATTTGTGTATTCTAGCTACAAGCTGTTGATCTACAGCTTCAAAATGACCAGAAAAATGACATCAGTTTAATCAACATTTTCCTAAACATCCTTTTTGCACACATGGATATTTTTACTGTATATCCATTTTGTACACAGTTATTTTACTGTATATCATTTTTGTACACATGGATGTTTTACTGTACATCATTTTTGTACACAAATATTTGACTGCACATCCTTTATGTAAACAGAGCATTTTACTGTACATCTCTTTGTATAGTCATATTTTACTATACATCATATTTGCACACATCATTTTGTTATTTTACTGTATTTGCTTGTTTGCACTCAAGGTTATTTTTACTGACCTTAATTTTTGTACATAAATATTTCTTGACACAGTTTATAATACAGTAAAACTTATCTTGAGAGACCACCCCTTCTGCCAAAAAAAAAAGTCTCTCAAGACAGGTGGTCTCTCATAACAGATTTGTACAAAAGGACCAGTTTCCAATGTCAAATTTCAGAACTATTAAAGAAGGAAAAATAACCACAATTACTGCATATATATTCTATTATATTTATAGTTCTTCTTAAAATATTGCATGCATTTATCTGAAAACAAAATTATATAGTAATATAGATGTACATCTATCATTAAACATGAATCACATTTATATTTAAGGATCATATGTACTTGTATTAGCATATAAAATAGCTTCTAATTTATTCCTTGTCCTTTATAAGACCCTGAATTTATTTAACTGATGTTTACATTGCAACTTTGTGATTGGTCTCCTCTTTTCACTTTTCAATTACATTAATTCTTTCCTCCAGTATTAGAATTTGTTTGTTTTTAGTTGGAAGTTCTGCCATTTTTATGAAGGTGTCAGGTGTTAACCTTCTCAGTGATCAAATGTAATAATGACTGTAACGACAGTTTTCATAAAAGGCTTTGGGGAAATGTGGAATAGATATACATGTACAGTGCATATGTACAAATTAATGAAATAAAAAGACATAATTAACTCATCCAGAAATAGAACTGTTTGTTTAGAGACAAAAATCAAAGGCTTCATTCATCCATGACATAAAGGGATTAACTCTATGTAACTGGCTGCACCAACTTGAACAGATGATGGCTTGGTGTGTCGGATGTAATTACTAAACATTTGTAAAAAAAGCAACAAGCAACACAACCCTTTAACAATACCACAGAGGTCTCACTAGGATTTCAAAACTAGGAGTTCAGGACTCCCATTTTGGTAAAACAAGGAGCCCCACCAGCAAAAGTTGCAGTCCCCTCCCAGAAAATGTGAACTTTACAGCTTAGAAGCACTACTGGTTGCCACTGAATTTAATTTCCACATTCTTTATAACACCGACGTATAGCTCTTGTTTGTCCATCAGAGTGTGAATGAATTTTGTCAATCCAAGGAAAGGTCTCTTTTGCAAATACTAAGCCAGGCTTCACACACTTTAGCAACTTAGACACTCTTCTGAATCTCATTACAATCTTCGTCAGTTTGCCATTTAACCCCAAACTACTTGTCCAAATTTGCAAATGATTTTGAGGTCGCCTGCACTAAATATTCAGCTACACTTGGAAATGAACACAATAATAAAGCTAAAGTTGCTCATTTGATGTATTCTTATAAATAACCACATGTACATTGCTGGGTCTTTCTGCCTCTGAATTCAATCACAGTAAATATCAGCACATTTCCACACCAATCAAAGTATTTGAACTTGCCGCCAAGCTGTCGCATCATGTTCTTTTGATGTACTCTTACAAATGACCACATGTATATCCCTGTCTTTCAGCCTCTGAATTCAATAACTGTAAATATCAGGACATTTTCCCACCCAGCAGCTGGTCAGTCTTTGAACTTGCTGCCCAGCTATTGCATCATGTTCTTTTGATGTACTCTTACTGAATTCTGTGAGAACAGCAAACTGATCAACACATTTTCTCACTCAGCAGGTGGTTTATGCACAACAAAATAATACTGAATTGTACGAGAAATGATTTAATACATGCATTGTAAGAAATATAGGATACATGAGTATATGCATTCATCTCTCTCACTCACTCACTCTCTCCCTTTCTCTCAAACATGCCACTATTCATTATTGCTAATATTCTACAACATCAAACTCATAACTAAAATAACATCAATACTTAATTTAAATATTTTAAAAATATTTGGCTCTCTGTGGGGGCTACTCATGGGCTAGAATCTGAATGTAAAAGAATGATTCCCAATCAGTGCTAGGCTGATCCCAGCATTACTGTGTATTCTGGGCTGATCCCAGCTCAAGTAGAATTGGTGCTAGGCTGATCCCAGCTCACTGTAAAAGACTGATTCCCAATCGGTGTTAGGCTGATCCCAGCATTACTGTGTATTCTGGGCTGATCCCAGCTCAAGTAGAATTGGTGCTAGGCAGAATTCCAGCTCAATGTAAAAGACTGATTTCCAATCGGTGCTAGGCTGATCCCAGCATTACAGTGTATTCTGGGCGATCCCAGATCAAGTAGAATTGGTGCTAGGCTGATCCCAGCTCAAGTAAAATCTGTGCTAGGCTGATCCCAGCATTCAAGTGTATTCTGGGCTGATCCCATCTTAACCAAATCTATGCTAGGCTGATCCCTGCATAAGAGTGTATTCTGGGTTGATCCCAGATTTCGTGGAATATAGCTAGGCTGATCCCAGCATGAAGCAAATATTCTTATATTTTTCTTATTTATAACTGTAAAAGAAATGTATTTAATGGGCATGACCTTTACGTTATTAGTATAGCTTATGAGTATCCGATTGGGGAAAAATGATCCTATCCCATGGTAGCCCCATGCGCATGAACAACATAAGGGCACAACCCATGCTGCATTCATTAATGGGTGGTGACTGGGGTGGTGGCAGGCCAGCACAAATCCATAAGAAAAGTTTGATGCAGAGACTCAAAATCCATTGTCTGTACCTTTGAAAAGCCAGAGAAGTGAAACTCTACATTCATTGTCTGTACATTTGAAAAACCAGAGAAGTGACTGATCACATGGTACTCTATATGATCCTGCAATGTTACGTAAGATTATCTAATTTGGTTGGCTCTTTGAATTCTGCTGCCAATGCCAACCAATGGGAATAGTTCTGCTCATGCACCCCCCTTCTTCAACAAGCCCCATGAAGACAGCAAGAGGCTAATAACAGTCTCTTGCATAATTCCCAGGTCTGCCTCTCAGTTTGAAGGTACATGTACAACACCCCTATCCAAGTGTTAGCCACTGACTAAGCCTTATAATTTGACATTACATCATCTTACCACACCAGCAGTGGCAGTTCCTCCCTCAATGGTCATTATCAGACAAACCCCATTGCAACACTGGCAATGTGTACCTACAATAACTCAAGATCTTCAAGTTGTGCATAAACTAAAATTTAATAAATTATCATCTAAAGGACTGGCAAGCCATTGAATTTTGCTGCCCACTTATTACATGCATATGGAGGACTCTTGCCTAAGTGCTTTTCTGCATCCCAGATAAAAATTTTGTGTCCAAATATGTGTGATCAAGCGTTTCCGAGACCTCTGTATGAGTATATTCTGGGAAATGATTCTCACTTGCTGGTTTAATATACAAAGACCCAATTTACCCCCAAGTTTAACTCCAATGACAATAAATGCAAGCAACCACTACCTTGACTTCGGCATTTCAATGGCAGTTCATTACATGTACATTAGTCAATTTTGCAGTTGGTAACAAGCCAGACTCTTTTTTTCTTTTTGTTCTTTTGAAGTTTGTTTTTTATCAGAACAGTCTTAATGTTTCAAGCAGTCATGGTAACAAATGATTAAATATGGATTAGTGGTGTTTGTCTCTGTTCTCATGATATGATCATTCCTAGTGCAGGAACAATTAGCTTGATTCTGGCCCCTACATAGCTACCATACATATATGTATAAGTATGACATAAGACCAGTTTAGGAAATAATCTGCATGTACTTTAGTCTGGTTTATAATTTATAAGACACTATATACATGACCTTTAAATTTCAGAAATAACTAGCCAGCCTATTTTTTTTTTGGAACAGTCTATGCAGTCATAGTTACAAGTTTAAATAATGGTCAGTGAATTTTATCTCTGTTTGTTCAAAGCAGTCATTCAGAGAAGTGTCAAAATGCATATTTTGCCAATAAATTATGGTCGCTAGTCGTGTTCAGCAGTTGGTCACTCATGACAGTGAGTTTATATAATAAAATCGATCTGTGTAATATGATTGTAAATGACATGTGGTCACTCATTGCAGAGGTTTCTCATAACAGTTTTACTGTAGCATTGTTCTCATGTCCTACTGTGGTGATAAAATTGTTCATTCCATTCTCTATAAGGATGCATTTCCTGGACTTAACAGGGACAAATCTAAGATGAGTGAACATCTGACACAGAGACACTGGACAATACACGTATTAATGGCACAATATTCAGTAAAGATAATTTTGACTAAAAGAACCTTGGACAGTAACTTCTATTATATTTGGTAATTAAATCTATGATATAATGAAGATGTGTATATTACCTTAATTGCCTTATCCAGCTGGTCAACACCCTCTCCAAGCACCGCTTTGGTCACAGCCTCTCTGATGCCAATGTAGTGGGGTCCACAAACAATGTATCTGTCTGACACTTCTCTGACCTGAGTAAAGATTAGGATATTATTTAATATTTGATCAGTGTTGCTTTAAAACAGGGATGGAAAAAAACTTGGCAGAATACAGCAGGCAATCTTTGCTATATATTATGTGGACATAGCTATAGTAACTTTAGAATAACTATTTACAGACTGGACGCATCTGGAAAGAATATGAGAAACATTGGTTACATTTAGTGCAGTAAAATAGGTAAAACAATGGTAACTCAGAATATGGTATCTTGCATATGAAAGCCTTATGTCAATGGAATATTCCACTTAGGCAGGTACAGCAAGAAACCCAAGTATGCAAACTTTAGGCATATTAGGTACACACTATATTGCATGAAAGACACCCTTGGCTAAAAACTTGGCATATTATATATATAAAAAAATTTCCTCTGAATACGTTTTTAATCCAGCAATAGTGAAAAGACAAAAACTTTCATCTCTTCTGTCTATATATCATATAGACAAAGGGCAGAAACTCTTCCCTTTACCTCTCTTCACCACTGCTCAGTGGATATTGTTGTTTACTTCATTTTACCTTTAGTTTGATATGACATATACCATATCCCATACCTCTCACAAATTCAAAGTTAAAATCGTGTGGAATATTGACCATCCATTGACAAAGTCAGTACTACAGCAATCAGTGTAAAGGTGCTACATGTTGCAATCAATATTTTGTGAAATTTGTTGATGTTTATGTGAATTTCTTGCAGCTGTGGACTTCTTTTATCTGTTGGACCTTATGCTCCAATTTATGCCCATTACTGGTTGTTTATGTGAATGCTGCTGTTATTTATTAGCTTATTAAACACTGATTATTTATGCATGTGAACACCTTCAGCCTGTTTCTTCTCAAAAATATTTTGTAATTCTTGCCTTTCATAAAATTGTCTCACCATGGCATTAAAGTTTGTAAAATGCAAGAGATTTAAGGCAAATGAGGATATGTATGGGACTTGCCTTACCAGGTGTTCATCAAAACTCTACAGGCAGCATTTATGCATCATGATCTGAAGTTATTTGGTCCACAGTACTGCAACATAAGAGTTGTCCCAAGTCCATAGAGTCGGACTGTGACATACTAAGTTTGCATGTTGTCACTGGCCTGTATAGTGAATGAGACCATGACTGCTGCCCCCTTTATAGAAAGTGATGTGTCAAATTTCTACAGCGACCATTATATTGGACCAGCTACAGATGGAAAAACAAGGGGTTGCAGAGTTGCCACACACAAAATCTTCACAGGCATTTTAGGAGTTGCAAATGCGGCAACAAACAAAAAATGAAACAACATGGCTGCTGGCTTCTGATGAATTTATTTCTTGTAGTTGCTCTTATTTTCCCACTGATGGCCTGGACAATATGAAAGGAACCCTAATATAAACTTTAAGCATACTGGGTACATGCAGAATTATATAAAAGTTAAACTGAATCCAGCATCTGACACATAAGTTATAAGTGACTTTTGAAAAATTCTGATACAGAATATTACCGCTAATGCCAATCAGTGCCATCACTAATGCAGAAAGATACTTATTCCTTGCCATCAAATGGTGAGACAAAAAGGTACCTACCTGATGGAATTATCAATATATTCAAAACAAATATGCCTGTGTTCTTTGACTTTGGACACATATACATCATAATGCTAACCATATACAAGAAGGTAATACCTTGTCTCTTTCTTCCACTGGCTGATATTTAATCCATCTAAGGTATCCATCATCTATCTTCCTGCACACTGCCTGGTAGCTGTCAACACCGTAACAGCGACACAGATACTTGATAAAGTATATCCTGCAAAATAGAGTACCATATGTACTCGCGTATAAGCCAAATAATTTAGGAAAAAATAAAGCCCAGGAAGAAGGGGGGGGGGTCGGCTTATCAGTGGGTCAATGTCTAAACTTGACAGTTTTTAAGTCTATTGTTGACTACTGTAATGGCTGTAAATCTTGGGACATGAAAAATAATTCATGTAAAAAATAAAAAATAATCATTTTCAGTGTCCCGACACTTATTAAACTGTCATAAAGTACTATGATTGATTTTGTTATTACTTTGCATGTGCATATTGTCTGATTTCTCCAACACAAAATTAAATAAAGGTAAATACAGACTTCATAATTTGCGGGCCAGTTGAGTTTACCTGGGAGACCAGGCTGAAATATAATGTACAGTACTTACACAGTGCAAAGCCTGCATAGTGTCACTTAAATCCTTATTTATTCCCAAACATATTAGATGCAGATTTTGCTTTATTCATTGTTTTGACCAAATTGCATTCTTCCAGATAACATTTCAGCTAGTCCTTAATAGCTGTTTCATTTACATTGAATCATGTGCTCACAAGTTACTCATTTTCAGTGATATAAGCGATCCTACAAACTGAGTTAATATTTATGAAAATGTATGCACGTTTAATTGTACAAGGCACATAACCAGCATAACTTACATGTTCACGAAGAGTGGTAATAATAAAGACTAAAATTCTCATTATAATCAACTAAGATCATTATCAATCTACTTTAGTTTTGTTTTGGCTGAACAACATCATAACTTTCCACACAATGGAAAGCTTGATGTTTCGGAGTCTCCTTTGTTGATAGTTGGTCTGATTTGTCTTTCGTTTTCCGACAGCAATACTGGCCAGTTAATCATTAAACCCTGAAACTGGCTTGTGTTAAGAGGGAATTTTGACCGGCAACTATACCAGTACATTGATGTGTAATTCCCTTTCATTCCGTAATATTAGCATGATTACCGTAGATTTGTAACACAAGGTGTAAGGGATACCTGTAAACTTTTCAAAATCGAAGTAGGGAAACTGAATAAAACAGTAGGGAGATTGGGACCTAAAATCGGGAGGTTTTGCATGACATTTTTAAAACCTTGTTTCCACTAAATATTTACCATCTTATGGGTCAAATATGTGTGAAATTTGCAAAGGACATGCTGTTTTTCCCTGTGACGCCCCTTATTTTCCCCCAGGACATGCCCTATTTTCATATTCAGGTCAGCTGTGGCCAAACTGCACAATAGCTAAAGGTTAGTCTTAAATAAACAAGCAAGAAACCCAGTGCGACTAATTAAAAGTTAATCCAGCTTATCGATGCAACTATTTTGTGAAAACGACTGGCCCTCTGTCATAATTCCAAGAAACCATGTTCTACATTACTGTGTGTTATGCAAGCACCAGCAATTGATTGGCAAATAAAGGATTCCCAATTTTGGTGAACTAAAGGTACCTAAATAGCCAGCCTCACGGTACCGTACATGTGGCAACTATTTTCAACTTGTAAGGCATTTAGTATTGTTTACTATAAACATATGTAGTCTAAATTAATTTTCTGAGGACACATATGTTGCATGTTATGTATTTTCATTCCTTCTTTTAATTTAACGATGGTAATTAATGTTCGTATATATGGTATAAAAATGCCAGGTGTTCACTCGTGTAAGTTTCTTTGGTGGGAATGGCGCAATAGCATATGGAGTTACAGCATTCATAGTGATTATTCTTGGGACTTAAATTAATTGTCAACAGTTTTATTGTTGTGGTTTATTGTTTTGTTCTGGTTTATTTTCTGATTTTTGTATTCTTGTAGAGTTTTAAAAAATGTAAATTTACGTGAGGTTAAACTTAACATTCTATTTATTGAAGAAGCAAATTCTTTCTAGTAAAATTATTATTGTCACAACAATATTCACAGGTGATACAACAGAACATGACTTCCATGGATTGCATACGATATATCTATTTATGTGGGACTTTTCTTTTTAACGATAAATGAAAATCGAAGACATAATGTAATATTTGGGAGTTCTCTGCAAAAATTGGAAGATATTATGAAATCGGGAGGTAGGCGTGGAACGACCCTTCATTATTGTATTTTGGAGATATCGTTCAAGTTTAGTGCAGTGGTGCCCACGATTTGACTCCAAGGGATGTACTTCATTCTGTGGAACGTACTTCATTCCGCGCATGTTTAAACCTACAATGTACATGTGGTGGCACCATTAGGTTCTGTTGCCTAATTGTGAGCGTTGAATCAAACAGTATTGTTGTTCATTGTGTTGTCATACTGGGATCACATTTTAATGAGTTAGGTATTTACAATTTCAAAGCACAGTAAAAACGTAATTTCTGGTGCACTGATATAAAATGTCCAATGCAGTAATGCATAAACAAACAACTGAGTCAAAAGGGAGAGGTAGTGTTACAACAACTTGTGAATGCTCAATTCATGTCATCATTCGATCAAGTTATACACAAATCTAAATTAGGCAGACACAGTTAGAAAACAGAAAATTAAATAAATTACTTTTCAAACAAGTTTATACCATTTCTTTTTAATAATTTTTGTTAATATAAGTGCCTAAATAAATGCATTTAGAACTTACTGCGTGATGTCACAGAGTTGTGGGTCAGCTTATAGGTGGGTCATGCAATTTTTAGTGTTTATTCCTATTCAGTTTAGGGGGGTCGGCTTATATGCGAACGGGCTTATACACAAGTATATACGGTAAATAACTAGCAAGGTTGGTTTTGATCTGGTATTCTGCAACGTTAAATTAAAACAGTAACAGTTTGTTAACAAAGAGAAGTGGGATAATGTTTGTTATAAATGCAATAAGGTCTGACCAAAAGACAGAATTGAAACTGACCTTTTCTTAATATATATTTTGGTAATTTTGCTTCATGTCAACATCTTTCTACTAAGATTTTGTTTCAGAAAGGGATGTTTGAGCCCATGTCACTGATAACTTTTGCAAAATATAAATAATATTTCTTGTACACTAAAAGTTATAAAATGGACATGGAAATAATGTATGGAATCATCAACCAATGGTAGAAAAATATTCAATCATTTAGAAAAATTATGCTTCTTAAAATTTGTCATGTTCGAATTAAGTACATCATTACAAGCACACTGTCAATTAGAAGCTTGTAACAAGGGCATTAGAACTTGGTTAATTATAGCTTAAACAGGGATGCCTCCCAATTATTAATGTACAGACTGAATTGCTACTAACTGCATGAAATTGCCTCTTGATAACTGCCTACTCATTGTATGGAACTACCCCCTGATCAATGCCCTTTGCTCATTGCATGAAATTACTCCTAGATAACTGCCCTACTCACTGTATGGAATTGTTTCTTGATAACTGTCCTACTCACTGTTTGAAATCACCCCACCCACCCCATGAAAAAGGAGAAGTTCTTCTAAAATACTTTAACTGTGGAACAAAAAAGATTTCTCAATGTTATTTACTTTGGCCATTTGCAATCTCCTTCACACAAAGTTGCAGCTCGGTCAATAAGCCTTCGTTGCTTGGGAGTGGCAATTTGTCCTTTCTTCAGTACAGTCTCACGGATGTGCTTTGCAGTTATAGCCAGGCCAAATCTGGCTTTGGCAATCCCATACAATCTCTGCAACGTGCTGGGACTTGTTTTTATGTCATGCTCAGCATCAATCAAATGGTCAGTTGCTAAGGCAACTTCATCTTCTTTGGTACAATCCAAGTAAAATGAGTCCTGAAATTTACCATACAACAAACTTTGTTAATGTAAAAGATGTAGAAAAACATTCAATTTGTGATACTGAATTTAGTATATTTTGCATATAAAAATATTGTGGGTATGCCACTTTGGACTGTTAACAAAATACCCGTACAGAAACTTCTCATGGATTCCATATGGAATACTTCAGGAATCCATATGGAAGAGATATGGACTGAAAAACTTATGGAATCAGACAATTTATTCCATATCAGTTCCATAAGTACCTCACAGCAAGTGAAAATTCCATATGGAATAAAGTTGCAACTTTAATCCATAAGCACTTTTTTCCATATGGAAAGCAGGCTCATTACAGTATCATGGAAAATGCTCTTTAAAGAATTAATAACTTAAACTATCTGATTCAGATAGAAATATTGGTGGGAGTTAGAGTACATGTATATGTCAGTGCAGCTGATGTGGAAGGATGAACATATACTCATATAAATTTGAAAAAAACACATGCATGTCAGTTTTCTTTAATTTATTTCCACAGATGTTTAAAAACAAAGACATGACCAAAAAAGTAGAGAAAATGTAAACATGATCAGAATATTAATATCTGGTAGTACAAATTCTTATGCACTTAATAAACCACCAATTATATGTTGATACTTAATGTCTCAGTTGAAAATGTGACTGAAATTTCAGCAAAATCACAGTGAAAATTTTTAGACATTCACTCAAATTTCCTTTTTTCACTAAAATTATGGTATTTTAGATTTTACCAAAATTTCTACAAATATCAGTGAAATTTCGTGATTGAAATTTCACTTACTCTGCCAACATTTCTGAAAATATCAGTGAGAATTTGTGATTGAAATTTCACTTAAGAGTTTGTCAAAAATTCTGAAAATATAGTGATATTTTGTGATGGTAATATCACTGACATTTCAATAAAAATATCAATAAAATATAATAAAATTTATTTTTTGTTTCTTGTACAATCTGAATGATTTTCAGCAACATTTATATTTCCTGTTTTGGATAGCTGTAATTTTATTGTTCATTTTGGGCACAATAACTACTTTCCACATCTTTCCTTGTTATATTTCTTTTTCAAAATTGTTGTTGTTGTTGTTGTATTTCTGTTTAACTTCAATTGGATTTAACTGCCCTCAAACAAGTTTTCTTGTTTTCCGTTTTAAAACAGAATTTCGCTTTTCTCCTGACCTGAATCTGATTTTCCTCGATGTGGACCCTTTTTTAAATATCGTCTCCGAAACTTTTTTTTTGTTGTAATAATGCTCTATCCGGTCCCATTCTGCAACGAGCTTTCTAATAAGTATTTGTTCCGTTTATTATTTAATGGATGAGCGCTGTAAACAGCTTTCTGATTGGTCAAAAGTTTGTACTTGCCCAATGAATTGTCGCGTAATGGAAACTGATGGGACTGAGCATGCTTGCTTAACATGGCGATTCAAATTTTCAAGTGGGATATGAGTTTGAATAACCATTTGAAAATTGTGCGGCAGTGAGAATAGCTTGAATGCAAAGTCGATGGGAACGTAGTTGGTCAATCTGTATGAAAACTGAACGCCAGGACTAGCATTTTGCTTTTTGTGCCATAAAGAGCTTTACAGTAGCGGCTAACGTGCTAAATATGACAAGAAATTGAACCAGGATGATTTCGAAGTTACAGAACTCCAAACTGATTAACTTCCAGAATTTAAGAAGGGACAACGTATAGATCACTGGTGGAAATTGTTGATATTGTTGCCAGATACCCATGTCTATCAAAGATAGTCATATCTTTGCGGAATTTTTTTGGCCCACAAGTAGAATCATCCTTCAATATCGTTAGCGGTATTATTGTGTATATCATCAAAATATTCTAGGTGTTTTAGAATTCAGTGTAAAAAAAGAGTAATTATATCATGATAAATGTTTGTCACGGCTGCTTATGGAACAAGGACTAATTCAAGAGACCACAACAGCATCATGGTTTGTACAATAATCAAAAATCAAGTCTGCAGTACAACAGTGACATAAGACAGGCTCCTAGCATTTGTTCTTTTCATAATCAATATCTCAAATGGATGCTTTTCTGTAATTTTGCATCATTTTCACAGTTGAATTTTTCAATGCAGGATAATATTTTATATTTTATACATGTTTATATGTTCACAGATGCCTGTGCATATGTTCCAGGCTTGATATTTTGATTTTTAAAATCAATTATTTAGTGTCAAGCCAGATTCTTCTCATCATATATATTGTACATAACAGACAGAAGGCCTCAAGGTAGATTAGCTCTGTAACTGAGTTACCTTCTCTAAATAAAGTTTTTATTATTATTATTATTAACTCCCATATCTCTTGCCTTGGATGTCATAATTACAACATTCTGTATAATTTTTTTCATGTACACTGAAATATCACCTTGGTTAATAAAGTCCTGATTAATTCTCATCCATTATTTATTTGAAACTTTTTGAGATGTCTGAAAAACTACTGAAACTTCAGTAAAATACTAAATAATGATCAAAATTTTAGTGAAATCTCACGAAAGTTTTAGTAAACTCTCACAAAATTTGAAATGTTAGAGATCTTGCCAAAATTTAAGTGGAAGTTTTGGTCAAAATTTTTGTGAAACTTCACAAATATTTCAGTGAAATTTTGGTGAGATCTCACCACAATTTCAATGAAAGTTTTAGTCGAAATATTTGTGAAATCTCACCCAACTTTCAGTGAAACGAAAAAGACTTAAGTGATGCCATCATGGATTAGGTTTTGTATGCATGAAAGAAAATGAGGACAAGAAAACCTAAATCTTATTTGATAATGTCTGTCAAAATAAAATTTATGATCCATAAAATTATTGTGAATATTTATCATTGATTCCCAATAATGTCTAAGAATCATTAGGCAGTTTAACAGAAATCTGAAGCAGATTTTTTATTAGATGATATTTATGTAGACATTTTAGGCAGCCTTTTTTAGACGGAAACCTTAGGAAGATTTTTATTTCGGGTGGAAATTTCAGGCATTTTTTTAATTCATGTAGAATTTTATTTCAGGCAGAAATCTTAGATGGATTTTCTTTGTTTAAGCGGAATCTTAGGGCAACTAATCTGCATATTTCGCCTAAAATTCCGCCAGAAATCCACCTAAAGTCCACTTGCAATTCGCCTAAGCTTTAATTTTATGGTTAGGTAGAAAATGCTTAAGAAACCTGTCTGAAATCTGCCTAAAGTCCGCCTGGAAAATTGTGTACAGGATTTCAGGTGGATTTTTATTTCAGGTGGAAATCTCAGACAGATTCTTTTTATTCAAGCGGAATATTACAACAACTAATTTGCATATTTTGCCTAAAATTCTGCCCTGAATCCGCCTGAATTCTTCTTGAAATTCACCTAAGCTCCCTTAATATGAGTAATTATGGTTTAGGCAGAAAGCGCTTAAAAAACCTGTCTGAAATCCAACTTAAGTCCGCCTGGAAAATTTCTTACGGGATGGACTATTACCAAATGCCATATGAACTATTTACAAATTCCATATGGACCATTTACAAATTCCATATGGACTATTCACAAATTCCATATGGATTATTCACAAATTCCATATGGATTATTGCCAAATTCCATATGGAATTTTAATTTTATTCCATATGGACAATCTACAGATTTCATGGACTAATTTGCATATTCCATTGGATTTTCCATATGGAATCCATAACATTTCCATATGGATACATTGAAATCCATAAGAGTGGTTCAACTAAAGAATAAAAATGTCCATATGGATATTTCTGTAAAAGTACATATGGATTCCATATCCAGTCCATATGGAAAATTTCGTACGGGAAGTTCTTGCATAAATCCCTGTTTGTTTGTACCTCCCTACTGATTTCAACAACGAAACTCTTTAATGTGATAAAAAAATGCAAAGAACTTGATCATTTTATTTTTGATTTATAATATAATTTTTAACCTGACTGTGACCATGGTGGCCCTAACAGTATCATCATCTGCATGTTTCATGCTTAAAAAGTTTCAGAGTTTCCTTACTAACATGGCGCCATATTGCATACACTATCGGCGAGTCTATTTTCCTCAAACAACAGTGACATTAGTTCATCCTATTTGATAACTGCTGTATAATTCTGTAAATTACCATAAGGCTGAGAGTTGTGAGTTATATCCCTTTGCAAACATGTACATAGTAATTACACCACTTGATCAATCCATGTGAAAGGCCAATTTGTAGTTGTCATTCTCTTCCTTTGCTTAATCTGACATTGTAAATATCATAAGCAGATGACATAGTATTTACCTTTTATGTACATGCATGTGCAGTTGTGAATCCACCCCTTCACTGAAAATGGACTTGTTCAGGAATGGTAATAACCAGGGAGCAAGTTTGTCTTTTACACTGAAAACTTACTGGCATGAAATGCATAGACAATAATGGTGTTAGGTCATAATCAGGTTTGAAATTATAAATCAATGAATGAACTGTTTAAGTTCTGTGCATTTTTTATCTCATATATGCTTTTTTTTAAAATCGGTAGTGGGGTAATACAAACGGGGAAGTATATTCAGACTATAGAATGGGTATGTCATTTTGAACTGTACACGACAACTCTGGACTGTAAACAACAATAGGATAATGTGGGTATGTCACTTTGGCTTGTTAACAACAATTCCATACTGTATTATGTCATTTTGGACTGTTAACAAGAATTATATGTTTCTTCTCTGCATATCAATGTGCATCGTTTTGCAAATGTTACATTTTTGCTGGGATTAAATTAATAGATTGGAGAAGGGATAATGTTGTTTCTGCTAATGGGTCATTTTCCATTAGTGATTTATATTCATGGTTTGTAGAGACCACTGAATCCACAAAAACTCATCTAATATCTTGAGCTAAAAACTTCACTGCAAATCTTCTTGGAATCAAAAGAAAAGGTACATATGCTAGAATGGTCACATGTGGCATTTCTATGTCTCCTCGCCTTAACAGCTGGTGTCAAAAGGAGAGTTTCTACAAAATAAGGGGAACATTATTTAAACTGTTGCTACTTTTGGTCAAACAAAGATTTATTTTTACACTATATTTTATCTCAAAAAAGACTTACCTTAGATGACTGCATGAAAAACAATAATATATCTAACATTGGACTATGGTGAAAATATTCCATAAAAGAAAGAGAGAAAATTGTTTAGGGCCAGGTATCTCTTGTATAAACTGGCAACTTTTTTGCCAAACTGATATTTTGCAAATTCCAATAGACTAATGACCAATACTATAAATAAAATAATCAACACTATAAGGAAAACTTGTCAGAGCCTAATGGAATTTATCTACTTTTCTTTTGAACATAAACAGGCTTCTTTTTCAATGTCTCATTTTTATCACAGTATTTGATACTTCTTGTGACTATGCAGTGTTCAGTGCTTCACTGACTCAGCATGGTTAGTTGAGGCAATGACTGTTGACTAAGGTGTTCACGCACTATGTAAATTTGCATTTTATTTATTTGTCCCCGGAAAATAAACTTGGTTCATTTTTTTTTCATTTTAAATCATCATATTTGATACTTCTTTGTGATTATACAGTGATCAATTTCTGCATTAATTCAGCATGTTTTATCAGGGTCATGAGCACTGGCTAAAGCTTTGATACATTAACCAGAAGTAAAAGACACTGTCAAGCAAATTTGCAATTTACTTACTACTTTTTGGAAAATAAACTTGGTTCTTTGCTTCATTCTTATCCTAAATCACAGTATTTGATACTTCTTTGTGACCATACAGTGATCAATACTTCATTGATTCAGCATGGTACTTTTACCAGGTAAACCTTTAATGTGCCAAACATAATTAGGATGCATTGTCTGGGTAAGTGTTAACTTATATACCGATATATATCAGAGGTGTCATACTATTCCAAATAAATATAAGTAACTTTCATACATGTATTATGTATTATTTCATGTTCAATTCTGAATCTGAATGAATATAATCAAACAAAATATCAACATGGGCCACATTAGAAACTCTTGTGCCAAGAGAAATTAGCTAACCATCATGTCCACATATAAGTATTTAGCACTGACAAAAAAGAACAGAGAAACAATCAAGCACTGTTGAATTGCAAACCAGTAAAAGATCATGTAACAGATTATGATCAGTGCACTATCAAAAATGGCAGAAAGTTGTTTCATGATGAAAATGGAGTGAAATCATCAAGATTTTGAAGTGGATATACATTAGTATGTTTTATATACCAAATACAGTACTTGTTTATCATGGCCTTCTTGTGCAAGATATTCGGATTTAAAGCAGAGGTGTCAAAAATGTCTCAAAATTAAATTTACTCTGGGTGCTTTGCTATTGTGACAGTGAGTATGCTGTGGTCATTTCTTCCTGCTGAATTATTCTGTTTACTTTGGAAAAGTGTTTTCAATTGCAATCTGAATTGTTTTACAAAAGGAAACATAAAATTACATGTAATGAGAATCACCTCATGCATATCTGTCTACAAATGATAATTTTAAAATTACCTTTACTTCATTAGTCTGTTTTTATCTTGAGTGAGGCAAATTTTAACTTTGATAATGTTCTTATTGTAGCTAGCCATGTTGCCTATGATGGTGACTTTACTACCAGTCTAATTTCCTTTCAAAAGTTAATTTTATGTGGTTCAAGTGGTGGACTACATGGAGAGAGGAAAGCTCTTAAGACATTTTCCACTGGATAAGACCACTAGTTGATTTGTTCTAATGTGCACATATTTTTGAAACAAAGTCACTAACATGTTCACAAATCACCTCTTGTGATGATGTCTGTTTGCATATAGTGAACTGGTTGTTGACTGCTGCTGTGTCAAATATGATCTTGGTAACAGAGAGCTGTGTGACCAGTCTAGCTAAATCCCAAATGCACATCCATCAAATGTACACCACAGATACAAAACTGAATTCACAATCAGCAACATGACAGATGCTGAGATGTGCAAAATTTGTGCTGATTATTTTGAAACTGCACTGTATGGGAGCAACTATCATAGCCAGCAAAGAAATTATGTGCCATTCACCAAGATTGAATCCTGGTATCTGTCTTGTACATGTGACAGAACAAAGAAGTCAGCTTGGGGCAGATTGGGAGATCGTAAAATTTGGTTAGGAGTCTAGACTTCACAAGAAGTAGGTTTTGCAATGAGGAAAGGCCAATATTCGTTGAGACACATGTCCTCAACTTTCTTATCCCAGTGAGAACCCTAAGCATTGGTAACTATGTTAGTAGTTTTCATCTGTTTGTATGAGAACTTTTGTTTGATTTCTGAGTCAGGGAACATTATTTTGACTAGATCTAAAAAATTATCTGCTACCATAAACAGGTGATAATGTTTGGCTATCAAGTTGTCAAACAGTATCTCTGCATGTACATCCTTATCTACATTTAATACTGATTCTGTGAATATCTATGTCAGTGATGTCCTATTTGTTGTGGCGTTAGCATGCTTTAATATGCTGCATGACATGTAATGTCATTCTTTCCACCACAGCCGATTTTAAAATCAGCTTCATGGGAAGGGCAGAACACATAATCCAATCCTTTGAACTTGACTCCAATCACTGAAATTTGTTTCCATCCATTGCTGAATTTCGTGTGATAGTTCGGTTGCTTTGATTTTGCTGTTTTAGCACAATGCCGGAGATAGCACACACTTAGACATCACAACAGGCTTTAAACACCGAAGGCAAAATGACCTTGTTTTATGCTGACTGGGCTCATTAGCAATCCAATCATAAGCAATTAATCTCTTTAATCCTTTCAGAATTACTTCTGATCACACATATTATAACCCGTGTTGAGAATTTAATTTCAAACAGTGAAGCCAACCAACCCTTCCAACATGATCAAAGGGGTAATAATTGTTTACCCTGCTTGAAATTGGCAATTAAACTGTCTTGCCCTGATCAAACCAATTCACAGTCATGTGATTGCAGGCAGTGTTATGGTAAATGAACTACACTGGAAGCAATGTACCAACATTTTTCAATTATCATTTTGCATACATGGGAGATTTCAGTGATGAAAGAGATGGCCAACACCCCTCATCTTGGGAGGAAACTCCTCCTGTCTGGGAGGTTCACATGTTTGCTGTCTGTCCACTGAATCCTGTCTGGACATCATCTCACAAGTATTAATTCTTGGATCTCTTAGGATTACATTATTTTTTTCTCTCAAGTCATCAAGACTGTGATTTATTTTACAGGTTATTCTGAATTGAAGAGATATATATATATATTTTGTACTTTCAAATACTTAATGAATTAAAGGATCCTCATGTCTTTTACTGGTATGTTTTCTCACCTCCAGACATTGTACTACAAGCTGCCACAGTTGTACCATGTGTGTCTCTATGTCTATGTTATCTTCACCAATCACAATATGTGCTTGACTGAAGTACTTCTCCAGGTTAGAGTGCACCTTCTCCTCACTGTAAAATAAAGACATATCTCTACACAAGTGCAAAAGACTTCAACTGTATGGAAGAAACCTGATTTTATTAACAGTAATGTGGAGTAATCATGGCAATTATGTTATGCCAAAACAAAAATGTAAAAGGATGGTTCAGAATAGAGATTGACTCAAGCTTATTAAGGGTAATGAAGACTTGGAGGACAATTCTGTTATTAGCAATGCATTGTGTCAATTTTTTAAAACATTTTGGACAAGGACATTTCCATGTTCAACAGTATGCAATAACCTTGTCTGTACCATTAATTTAATTCCCTTTGCTGTTCTGTTGTTAGTATTGATCCAATCAACCAGACACAACATGTTGCTAGGGGAAGATGTATGTTTAAAGCAGTTTAGTAACTTGGCATCCAAAAAGAAAAGGCAGGTGAAAGATGCTTTGCTAATAACTTTGACACTTTGTTGAGTATTTCAGAACTTAACCAAATCCAAAAGTCAGAAAATTTAAGGGGTGAGTGATGAGATATTGCTGAAAAAATGTCCAAAAATCTGATGAATGGCATTTTATGATAAATCTCAGTGAAGTAACTGTCAATAAAACTTTCTGCACCAGCTTCGTGCATCTTCATTTTGGAGACTCCACCATCTCCAACAGCAAATAAAACTTCTAAACAGTGTCACAACTGATATCAGAATAATGAAACTGATCAGAGACAAGAGGTGACTAGACCACCCCAACAAATGGGAGGATATGCCTCTACATACTATCAGGCATCACCTGCTTTAAGTTTAAATTTAATCAGAAGTGAAGGCAATCCTCTGTGGGAAACCTATCTGATAGATCCCAAATCTAGAGAGAGCCTGATAAATCTCTAGGGAAGTAACACTTCTATCCAGCTCCTTGATAACCACAGTAATCAGAAGAGATTCAAACAATAACAAAAAGAGAAAACTGGACAATCTGGTTTCAGAATGTCAACAAGCCAAGTGTGAATTGCTACCTAACCACCTGATCCATTATATAAAGAAGCTATAAGGAAACACAAAATTTGTAAACTACAAAATGAGGTGGACTATCTTCAAGAATGTTGCCAAAAAAAGCAAATAACCTAAAATATTTAGAAGCACATTTACAAACTTCAAATATAATTCAAAGTTAAGGGGTCTTTGTATTACATGTAATATTATTTAGTTACTCACCTGCCATCTCTGTGGCAAACAATATGTAGGTCAGAATAAAAAGGGAATTACAAGTGAGAATAAAAGAACACCTCAGGAATATCCATAATAAAAAGGACACCCCAGTGTCTATATACTTTAACCAATCTGACCTCAATATAAACTGTGTTCAGTATCAGGTAGTAGATATCATCCAATCTGACCCAGAGGTATCTAGCTGCAACATTAATCGGAAAGATAGAAAACATTATTGGAGACACAATTCTGGTAGGGATCAAGATCTCTGTTTGAATGGGAGTCTGGTAGGGATCAACATCTCAGTTTGAATGGGAGTCCAGGCATTTCTAACAGCTTTGGTTCATCTGCTCTTTCATTACTCTTTTTACCAACATGACTTGGCACCAACAGTACCGAATATTTTTCTCAGATTGTATGAGCAAATCATGTTTCTGTAATATCTAGGACATTAATGGGTTGGCAGATTTAAGATTTTGCAAGGTTTTTAATGTTCTTTGATAGGTTTCAATGTATGTAACAGCTATTCAAATCGATGCAATTTTAACAGTAAAAAGTGGACGCTTTATCTGGTAACCAACTTGAAATGGTGATATGCCACCAGATTTAACTGGTTTCTTGGTAGCAGAGTTGTGGATCTTGTGTGTCATACTGATTTAACATCCACTGGGGCCAGTGGTTTGCTGCTGTTTTCATGGGATAGATTTCAGGGTATTTGCTCATAGCATTAGGTGTCTTAATTGTCACACTGATTGTTTATCTACTTCCCTCATGGTTTGAGTAGCTACTAGCATGAGTTTTAGTGGTGTCAAGACTGAATTTGGTTTGACCATCTGTCCATGTAATGTGTCTGGGTACAGACAGTATCTGTCACCAGTGTGGTAAGTCTCTTCTCTACCTTAGTTGTGCTTGCATAGGATTTACTAGCTGTATTAAGTGGAGCCACTGGCTTCAGAGCTATTGTTATGAATATTTAATTTGCTTTGTTTGTTTGTTTTATTTTTTCTTTTATTTTATTACATACTATTGTAATGTAACATTGTATGTTGGACTTGACCTTGTCCAAAACTGAGTTCATTTCTGGTTGACCCAAATTGACTTTTTTATTTTATTCATTGTAAACAACTAATATGTAGCTAAATTATTCTCTATGTGTATGGGTTTAAAGTCAGTATTATTATTAATAGAAAAAGTAAATATGTTTATTTGGGTCTAAGTTTTGGAATTTCCTGAGTGTAATCCAGGTAATGGTTATTGTTTTGTAAACATCAGGATCATTCTAGAAGGTTATTTTCCATTAGGTAATTTTATTTTAATAAAAAATGCTAATTGTGACCTGAGGTCAAGCAGAGAGCTATATATATTGTAACTGATAGGATTTTATCATTTGTGCTTTAACATCTAGCACTTTCAAGTTGTATTATGTTGTGTCCAGTTGGGAAGAATTTTTTTTCCTGCAAATTATTCAATTCAATTGATTATTTTCTCAGGAAATACAAAAGTGTTCTGATAAAATTCTTGGATAGAGACATTCACTGGAATTTATAGTGCATTCAAACCCGGAATTATATTTCTGTGATTCAATAAAAGACTGTTAGCACATCAACACACTAGGAGCTATAACAAACACGTCATTGCCTTCAGTTTTTGGATTTATTCTGAGTTTTACCAAATTCTATTCAGGACTTTAAATTATTAGGACTTGTGTCTGTAATTCTTGGATTATTTGGGGATTTAATTCGCAATACCGTAAGTTCTTTTTTTTCTCATTTTTACTTTGTATTCTAGAGAAATAAATTATTTGTTAAATTTTACAAAGTTTGTTGTCTTTCACTCTTTTCAGTTACTTATTTTAAGAGCATAGACTCGTAACAACTATGTCCTTTTAAGGTCTGAAGAACATGTTTTTTTTACTCACTGAGATGAGTTCTGAAATGTATACAAATCAATGATACTGAATGTTTTTGGTATAGATTCTGAACCTTGGCATGACCAGCTGATTGTTCATCCTGCACCCTTCTGACCACCTGCCTAGTTGAAGTTGTGACCAAATTAGTGTGCTGCCTCAGTGTCAACCATTGACCTCTCCTCAACTTAACTACAAGGATCCTCTCCTCCAATAACATGGGATACAGTCAAATGGCAAACAGGTAGATTCCATTCAGTCACCTCTTATGACATGCTGTGAGTATGTAGCAGACCTATTTTACGATCTGAACCTGCAGAGGGACCATTCAGACAAATTTGCCCAAATTCTATGGAGTGTTTCTATTTAAACAAAGCAGATTTTTCTAATTTTAGTACTGGAAGCCATGTCTGAGAGTAAATCAACATAATTTTATAAATCTGAAAGCTCTTCATGCCAGAATATTTTCTGTCAAATTTGGTCAAATTTTACTAAGTGGTTCTTGAGCAGAAGTCATTTAAAGGTTTTTCTATTATTTTTTTTGTAGTAGCAGTCATATTTGATGGCAAATCAGCATCAGTTTCTAAATTTGGAAGTCTTCAAGTCAGGATGCTTTCTGTGAAATTTCATCAATTTCTGTTGAGTGGTTTTTGAACATAAGTTATTTAAATGTTTTCTATTTTTAGTATTAGCACCTGTACTTCAAGGTAAATTGGCATCATTTTCTATAAATTTAAAGTATGTCATGCCAGAATGCTTTCTGTCAAATTGGTCAAACTCTGTTCAGCAGTTTTTGAGATGATGTTTAAAGAGTTTTCTACTGCTAGTAATATGGATGCTATATTTGATGGTAGATCAGTGTACAAGATACAAAGCTGTCAATGCTAGGATACTGTACAATTCTGTGAAAAATACTTTAAAGCCTTTTTTAAGAAGTAATTTAAGTATGTTTTCAATTTTAGTAATGGTAGCCATATCTGATGGTAGAAAAGCATCATCTTATAAATCTGAAAACCTTAATGTGAAGATGCATGCTGACAAATGTGGTCAGATTCTGCGTATAGGATTTTTAGAAGCAGTAAAGTTTTTATATATGTTTGGTAATAACATTGCAGATCAACAACATTTATACAAATCTAAAGACCTCTATGTGCTCACAGTGGGAATGGTTCCTCTCAAATTGTCAAATTCTGAAGACCAATTTTTTAAAAACTAATTTAAATGTTTTTTTTTCTTCTACATTTAGTAACTATGGCCATATCTGACAACACATTGTGATTTTTGGTACAAACACAAAAGGCCATAATGTTCTCTGACATTGCTCTTATCCATTAAATAAATTAAAGTAGCAACATAAAGGGTTATTATGTTTTATTTGGATGTTTTGAACTCCATTTTTTGCTGATTAAGTTGCCATATCTGTCTGCAATTATAATTTACAAAATTTTTCCAATAATTCACACACTGATTTCCATGAACTAAATGATATCCTCTTGGGGGTAGTATACAATACTCATGTAGTCCTAAAATGAGTGTATATCTCAATAAACATTTTTTTTTTGTATATAAAGATATGTAAACACCTGTACATACTGAAACTATTTTTCTTCTTTCAGTCAGTGACCTTGCCTTTTGACTTTCAATACTGAAATTTATAGGGTTCATCCTTACTGCAAATGCAAGCAAAGTCAGGTAACTGTTGATGGTGGGGAACTTAGATTGTGTGGAAACTAAATTGGTAACAGAGACAGATGGTCCTGCAACACCACAACATAACATGCTCTGCTTTATCGTAGACATACAAAGAGTAATGAAAGTACTGTGCATGAGCAGTTGTGATAATTTCAAAATGCTCTTGATTTATGCAACTGTTTGGCTGCTTGTAACTGAAGATATTTACTATATATGTGAAAATTCATTGATAAAGTATTATTTAATCCTTTTGCATAACTAAAAATTAACCAAATAAAATCATTCTGATTTAAAATGAAATCTGATCAAATTTTGTAAATCTTCTTACTGGACCTTACTGGGTTGTAATATATATAATATTTGTATCTGTAACAAAGTATTTACATTGATCAACCTTGTGCCTTAAATCTTTACCACTTATTGGTGTACCGCCTGTACACCCTAATGATGACTTTTGATACCATTATGTAATACTGCATACTATTAGCCAATGTGCCCTCTGAAGAATTTTAACTAAAATAACTGGAATATAATGCTGACCTGTTTCACTGTTTCTTCTCTGTTTACAAAGTCCATATATCATACATATTATACATTAAACAAATGGCAGGAAATTAATGTTCAACTTCAAACAAAAAGTTTTCCACGATAATGAACAGTTACAACATCACTAAACATGTGTGTTGTGTGTGTGTGTGTGTTGGACTTTTAATGTAGCTTTAACAATTTTCAGTCATATAGCTATGATGTTTGCAGTGTGACACAGTTTATAGTGATGTCTAGCACTGGGGCATAATGCTGCAGACGTGTAGCATCATGTCCCACCCAGTCACATTATCCTGACAACAGGCCAACCAGTCCTAACACTAACCTCTTAATTCTGAGCACCAAGTGAGGCAGCTGTTAGTACCATTTTTATAAGTCTTCAGTATGACTTGGCCACGACCAGCAACCTCCTGCATCAAAGGCGCATGCTCGAACCACTGGGCCACTGGAGAGGTATACTAGACGTGTGAAAAGTAAGTTAAAAAACCCAGATGTACCTAATTTTTCTGCTTTAGATGCAAACAGAAAACTAAATTTTATAGTCTGTTTGAAACACAGTTGGCTCATTCCTGATGATGTACTACAAGAAAGCAGACATGACACAAATGGATATTGCACACACAGCAACCATGGACCATTTCATGATGAACTTTTCTCTGAAAACAAGGTTTACATCTCTTCTATAGCCAGGTAAGTGTGTACATGTATGCTGTTGCTGATAAGACAGCACAACATTTCCCTGGAACCACCATTTTCCCTCAAAGTTAACTGTTTTCTTCTGCAAAAGTTGCCCATCAGACTTCTTCTGAGTTCCAGGATAAAGTTAGCATTTGTGTATCAGGCACTGCTTACAGCCTGGTTGATACCTGTTTGTAGATCAGGTAAGCATTAACTCAGCAACAATCAAAGATGAACCAAATAATGTAACGGGTGTATTTTTGCTTGGTTGTCCAGCAGCAAATTGCTTTCTCAACTAGTCATGAATATCTACTCCATTTATGTGCTTATTGTGCAAACAGAGAGCCTTTGGCTGGGTGACGTTGACCTTTTCTCTGCCCACCTGTGTCTCACATATTGCATCATTATCATCATCAATGTTGTTGTAAATAACCATGACAATGGTGTTGTCATTCCATGCAATGACTGCAACAGACTTCTTCACATAGGTTGTTGATTGCCCTCTGTTTGTTATCTGACTCCTTATCCCGATTTTTGTTAATCCTAAGAAATGGTAGAAAACCTTTGCGATTGCTGCATATAGTGCCAAAAGTGTAAATGATATTTTCTTCCAGGTGTTCAGCAAGGGTAATACTAGAAAAGTATTTATCAAAGTATAAAGGATTATTTTTTTTCCCCACCAGATCTCACAATAGATCATGAACAACATGATACCCCAATCCATATCTTGCCTGGAGTTCACTTTGATCCTTCTTCAACTTCTTGCCACAATACAGCTGAAAAATACTCATGTACAAGGTAACTCCATCACACCTGGCCCAAAACTTTATTCCAAATTTGTCTGATTTGGCAGGCATGGATTGTCTCAGTTCTGAATGCCCCTTGTAGCCCTTCATTGCTTCTTCAATTGTAATCTCACTGGAATGCTGGTAGTATACTTTGAAATTGGCCAACACCATGTCATGAAGAGGTTTTATCTTGTTAATAGATGATAACTGGGGTCATATTTTGCACCTGTGAGGCTTGTGCATTGATTTTAAAATACTGATATTTTCATACCTCTTTTCGTAATTGTGTTCATAAATCCTCTATACCCTAAAAGCTGATCTATGCACCAGTAATCCTGGTAAGAATGACATGAAGAGACGACCATGATGATATTTAACCCAATAAAAGCTTTAATTTTGTCTTGTGTGTGGGAGACCAGTGCTTGTCTGTGACGTTAACACGACTTTGTTTTACCTCTGCATATAAACTGGTTTCATTGGCTATGGTTTCAAACATGATGTCTTCTATGAAAAGAGAGAATTAGTCAACTGGTTTTGCTGTGGAAAGATCAAAATGAGCTGGTTCTTTAGGACTGGCAGGAAGATTACACCTCGGAACTTTGTGATGACCACCATTTTGTGCATCCTCTCTTTCTGCATTTACATGGGTAAAACCTGACTCTGATTCATGGTCAGAGATGTCTGAATCTCTAGATATATCATCAGAAAAGCCAGAAAATTCAGATTCAGAGCTTTCAACAATCTTTTGCTGTTCACGCTGCTATCTAAATCAGAAACATAGTCTGCAATTTTGTGCAAATAAGGTGTGCCTGCATTGGCTTTCTGGTTGTAATATACTACTTATAGTACTTAAAATTCCCATACATTTCAAATTTCGCAATGAATAATTGCAGTGCTCTACTTTCTATCAAACCAACTGGATGAAAATAAGAATGCCCCACATTTATTCTAACCCAAAGTTGCATCTACTTTTAAACTCATCAAATATCATCATCAGGGATATGCAGTACTCCTCAAACATCATCACGCAGGGGAGAAGGCACATTGTTTGTAAGTAAGCAAGATAGGCATCATAACTTGTCATTAGGTCATAAAGAGTTGAAGTACACTGCAAAATCTATACACTAAAGTTTTTACTTGTTTCCATGCAGAAAAAAAATATCATTGAAACCAAACATAATTTTACAAAATTGTTTGGCATTGCCTAAGAAGGTCAAGTGAGAAATGATTACAATATCTGAATAATGTGTATGCTAAACTAATCTCATTACATATTCATTGACTGTATTTATCTGTGAGCCTAAATGTGAACAACATTGACCTAGATCTGCTGATACATTGTACACCAGCAGATTCATTTGTCCCATTTTACTGATGATATCAATCAGATAGTATAGATCATCATCTGGCAGTTAGTACATTATGTGACGACATACCTGTATCTAAACTGGAACATCTGTTTCTTCTGTGAACAGAATAACACCTGAATTGTAAATATCAAAACTAGTTGACTCATCTCAGGTCACAGCCATTTTCTTCTCCTTTGATATGTAGACTGATGCTATTTTCTTCAGGTAAATGACGACAGGTTATGAGACGAAAGCCATCATTTGAATTTGTATGATAAACCATTCTATGATGGCATGTTAAATATGTCACAATGTCATTTGTGACATCATGTCAACATTCAGTCATTGTTGGACATTTTAATATTGAATCTATCACTCATTTTAGGCTGTAACTTCTTTATATCACTACATACATTTCATGTTTTGCAAAACACTGTATGATAATCTCTTGCTGAATAAATCATTATTGCAAAATTTGGTGCTGAATAGTTTTGGTGAACAGCTCTATGTCATATTTTGAAGTAGCCACACTTGTATGAAATTGTACATGTCACATACCTACAAGAAGATCCAAGGTGGATTTTGACCACAGGAGAAAATCCCAAGTTGTTCCAAATGATCTTGATCAATGTTGTTCAATGTTGGATTCATGCTTTATACACAGATAAATATGAACAATAATAACTAATCCATGAGCAGCAATTATCTCCATATCTGTCATCTTCCTGGAACTCTAATGCGACTCTATGGCATCATTTTCATCCAAGAATGTAAATACAGGATCAACTGTTAATAGTCTGTTATGTTCTCCTGGCATTTTCCTCAAAAGCGGCCAATCCCAAATGATGGGGTGCCCTTCATATTGCTACCTCAATAGTATACGTTTTCCTATCACACAAGCCCCCCCTCCCCCTTTGCAAAACATTTTTATCACAGAATGGGTGACCTGTTATAAGGGGGTAATTATACTTGTTATTACATACAACTAAAATACTGACAAGTTAATCTAACCTTGTTCTGAGCAGTAACTGGAGTAGAAATGACCTAAAGACTGGATTTGGATCAACACAGTCATTGAAAATGGTTAGTTCTTTTGTCCCATGACGAGTTTCCATTTTTCCTTGTCTCCCTGTGGGTGCTGTCATGGTGATATATCCTAGCAACTTAGCGACCACTTGGTCTGATGGAGCAGTGTTGTCAGCAAAACACAATTGTGACACAAGGTCCATAAAGAAACTGTTACATCTGCTCTGGTATTCCTTGAACTTCTGAACTGCTTTCCTGAAAAGATACAAGCAATGAACTTCAAAAACTGCCTTTACAGCTCTATACACTTGATACCATGCAGTGTGAGAAAATATCCCATATAATTTTGGACCTTCTCACTTGCTTGATCAATTTCTCATGAAATAAGATATCTGTCATGTTAGATTTGTATACCTTGTGATATTTTCTACTAACATCCATATCGTGCAAGTATTTTCATAAGAAGATTATGTATCTAAGTAAATTCATACAGATGATAATATTCAGTATAGTTTCAGTCATTATTATTTGCTATTTCACACACTCTGCAAATTACCAACATTTTAAAGAAGTTATTCATAAGGACAAGATATCTGACTTTTGTATCAATGCATATGGATGTCCTAGTTAATAAGAGTACCATGAATGGCACATTATAGAACTGCCCTGTGTTGAATAGTCCTCTGTTGATATGCTAGTAGGATATGGTTGACTACTAGTGATTACTGACCTATGGGTCTCGTCCAAAAAGTTTGGTTCTGGTCTGTGGTGTAGAACCAATACATGTATTATTATGTGGAAACCTTGTTTTCCTTTCTGTCAGAGACTTTGACATCTGACGATTTTTTTGACCTCCAAATTAAATCTTAAATCTTCCTCCTTACCCCAGATGTAAGCCATCCATAAAGTATGGTCCAGTATGTGATGTATAATTAATGTTATTGTGCAGAAACCCGTGCTTTTCATTCTGTCAGTGATCATGACCTTTGACTTTTTGACCCTGAAATTCATAGACTTCTTAAACCCAAGTTCAAGCTATCTACAAAGTTTGGTAACCATAGATGGTGGATAGCCTAAGTTATTGTGCAGAAACCACTTTTCTACTTTTAGTATATTGACCTTGACCTTTTCATCCCAAAAATGTAGTTTTAGGGGATGGAACTAATTTTAACTATGCAATACTAACCCATAACTATTGTTTAGCTTTCTTATTCATGCCCCCCAAAAAACGCACCATCTGCTTGATGTGCATACATCCTTCCTTAGAGTGAAGAATTGTTGGCATGATGCAATTCGGTGTGCAACTCACCTTATCCATGGTATGTTATGTGCAAAACAAGCACAGATAGTTCATCTTTTTCAAAGACAACTATTACATCAGGACAGCAGAGCAGGATGGAAGGAGGGCATGTCACAATTGCTATGGGTAAGTATTGCATAATTAAAATTAGTTTTACCCCACAAAAAACTACAATTTTATAGCAGTAATGGCTAACCCATAGCTATTGTTTAGCTGAATTTGTCAGTAAGGTCAGGTTAGCTGATGTTTCGTGAAACTGATAAAAACACAGAAAAAGGAAAGTACTTACTATTGGTGGAAAAGGTCCATGTTATTTAATGTTGGCATTTCTTGGGGCCACATGTTGTACCATAACAATGGGACCCGGAGAAAAAAATGCCTCTGCTTTGTTGTGATAACGAGCAGAGGTAAATGGAGGAAAAGATAGTAAGGGAACACCAAAATGCTGCCTTCAAGATGTCCTCCAAGGAAGGGTGATTAAGGTAGGCCCAGAAGGTAGCAATGGTTTTAACCTCATGGGCTTTAAGTTTCATAAAAGAAAGGTCTCGATCACTAAGAGATGGTAAGCTCTTTTGATTAGACAATCCATCATGAAACAGAGGCAGCTGAAATGTCTATGGAGCCCCTGAGAGGGAGAAAATGATGCTTTCTACCCTTTCTTTAACTTTGGATGCCTTAAGATAGAAACGGAGTGCCCTCATGGGACATAAAAGTCTATGTCTCATCTGCAGCATAGATTCATCTGGGACTGGGGATTTCTACTGGTAGTGGAACTATGGAAGGTAATTGATTTTTGGTTAAAAAGTCTGGTTGACAAAGGAGGGAAACCAACATAATTCCCATTAAACTGGAGACTGCCAGTGTCAATAGATAAGGCATGAATCTCACTTCATCGTCGCTCTGAGGTGAGGGCAAGTAGAAACAGTCTTTAGAGTAAGGTTCTGAAAAGAAGCCTCACTCAATGGTTCATAGGGGGTTTAGGTTAATTATCGTAAAACAAGATTCCATCTAGGCATAAGAGAGCGTTAGACAGGTCTCTGCATCTCAATATACTTAATAAGATTGGTAAGGTACAAATCCGAACCAGTTACCATGCCTTGAGAGAATTTAAATTTAAGTGTGTTTGAAAATGGCAGCTCTATAACCTTGAATAGTGGATACAGAATATGTTTTGTTCTCAAAGAGAAACAAAATGAAATCAGCAGCATTAAGTTATAGAGGGGCAGCTAGGATCAACACATTTCCTACTGCACCAATCACAGAAGATTCCCCATCTGGCATCATAGACCTTGGATGTAGAAGCTCTTATTGCATGAATTATTTTGGCAGAGAGATCGCTTGAGATCAGCCAAGCAGGAAGGGGGAGAATTTGTCAGTTGTTGTGGAAGAGGGATCCCAGGTGTTGCGACAGAAGATCACTCCTGAGAGGAAGACCCTGGGTTGAGTGATCAACAGGTCTAGAAGATCAATGAACCACGAGCACTGAGGCCACAGAGGGGCTATGAGAATGATCTGAGCAGTGGAATTTCTAACTTTCTGCAGAACTTGCGGAATCAGTCGGAAGGGTGGGAAGGCGTAAGTGAACAGATGGTCCCACTGTAGACTGAATGCATCCTCTGCCCAAGCTCCTTGATCCATGAGAGGAGAAATGTAAAATGGAAGTCTGTTGTTGAGCCTTGTTGCAAATAGATCCACTATGGGCCTTCCCCCCAGTGAGAAAAGGGACTCTAACAGAGCGGTGCAGAGTCTATTCTGTCAGGATGGCTCTGCCAATTCTGGAGACTGTCCACCAAAACGTTCTTCTTGCCCAGAATATGCCAATCTCTTAGTGTTATGTCCTCTGAGTTGGCCCAGACACCACACAAGGAGATGGGGCATGTGTGCCTCCTTGATGTCAGAGATTAGCTATGATGGACATGTTGACTGAGACCGTGATACATTGACCCCTTACTCTTGTCTATGCACTCTTGCAATGCTAGGTACACAGCCTTCATTTCTAAGTTGTTTATGTGGAGGGATGATTCAGATGGGGTCTAATGCCCCTGGAGAATTATGGCTTCTGGTTCTAAATTAGCACCCCAACCAGAATCTGAAGCATTGGCAGAATAGGAGTTGGGTTTGGGTGCATGAATGGGGACTCTAATCATGAATCTGTCCCAATTCATCCACCACTGCACCTGGTCATGAAATGCTGGTCCCAGAAAGATCAGTGTTGATAGAGAATCTTTGTGAGGTTTCCACCTTGCAAGAAGGAGGAAATGTAGAGGTCACATACAAAGACATCCTAACAGAACCAGGTTGGCAGTGGCGTTCATGGTTCCCAGATGGGGCAGTTACAGTCAAGTAGACAAAGAGGTTTTTGCTTGTACTGTCTCTAACAGAGCCATGATTTGATCTACCTGATCCAGTGGAACTCTTAAGTTCTGCTTTGTGAGGAAATTCATCCCCAGGTAAATGAAGTCTTGTGATGGAGTGAGTTCTGATTTCTTGAGGTTGGACAAAAGGCCCAACTGAATTACCACAGATCAACTGCATTACAGATTTTGATGAAGGGACTGGATTTGCACATTGTGGATCAGACAGTCATCAAATACTGGAGAATTGGTATTCTCAGTAACCAGACATATCCTACCACTATTTCCATAACTGCTGTGAAAACCCTGGTGGTGAAAGAAATTCCAAATGGTAGCACCTGGAATTAAAATAAACTTCCTGTCCAATGCAAAAATGGAGATATTTGCAGTGAGAAGGAAATATGGGGATGTGTAGATAGGCATCCTGAAGGTTGATGGAGACTGCCCAATCAAACTGCTGAAGCACATTCCGGGATTGAGGAGGTGGTCTTCATCTCAAAAGGTTCTTCTAGAAGAAACCGGTTTAAAGGGCAGATGTCAATTATAATGTGAAACTTTCCACTTTTCTTGGTGACCAGGAAGGTATGGGAATAGAAGGCAGGTGACTGATCATTCACGACCCTCTTGACTGCCCCTTTCTGTAAAAGCATGTGCACTTCCTCCTTCACTTTCACCTAATTGAATTGGTGAAGAAAGATGGGGACCATGGATAGAGTATGTAGTTCCTGAAACTGGAGTCGGTACACCTCGTTCACTATTGAAAGGACCCAACCATCATCAATGATGCTTGAACAGGCTTTGGAAAACAGGCCTAGCTGAGCTCCGATGGGAATGCCTAGGAAACGGCTCAAGTCCCTAGGGCTGTCCTCCACCCCCTCCTTTGGGAAAAGAAGGGGGCTGTGAAAACTGTCTCCTTCCTTTCCAGGTTCGTCAGGCACATCTGCTTTTCCATTTCTGGGAGCCAGATGAATGAGGAAGAAGGAGGTCCATTGTGAGGTTGCATACTGGAATGGAGCTGTTCCTGCTTGAAGAACTTGGCAGTGAGGGTGATTCACACTGATATGCTTCCTGGCTGATTGGAATGTGCCAGGGATGTATGTGAAGGATCCATGTTGATGATACAACAAACCTTGAGATTCCATGGTAGGAATGTGGCCTCCAAACAGACTCTCAGCTTCAAGCACAGCAGCCCTAAAGATGTCTTTACTGTGATCGAGTAGTACTTTTGAGGAGTCCAAAGCAACGTCACAGTGGATGTGGAGAAGTTCCTCTGACAAAACCATAGAAATAGAAAGTGCCCAGGCTTCACTTGAAATACCACCTAGGCAGCACTGGCATCAAGTTGGGGAGGTTTCATGGGCCACTTTGGGGAATGTACCTGACAGCTGTCAGAAGAGACCAAGGGTCATAACATTCAGGAGGAAATGGCCCAAACTTGATGTTGTTGATTAATATTTTGGCCATTGCAAACCATTCAGAAAGTTTCTCAGTTGTAGAAGATGAGGAAGGAGGAGGACGTCTGGTTGAGGTTGAGCACCGAGATCTTTTCCAGACTGGAAAAGATCTGTTTGTTCTGTGTGGCGCGTTTTGGGCACAAGTCAAGGGGTAAAAGGTGATAGACTTTATTTACTGCCTTGTCAAAAGTCCATACCTCCTCTTCCACATCTAGCAGAGATGAAGAAGAGGGCATAAGAACAGGTGTCATTTGTGTTTCCTCCATGTTGAACTCATTAGAGTCTACCAGAATGATGATAGCAACATTCAAGGACACTCTGAGCTGGAGAGTGTGTAGGAGTCACAAATTACCCAGGAGGTAAAGAGGGTACAGGAACACTCTGTGCTAAGTCTGGTATTGCAACATGGTGAGTAGGGCCTGAAGGAGTGGCATAAGTTGGAGAGTGACAAGAACATTTATCAGCCCTGGAAGAAGTGACACCTCTAGCCTTCCAAATGGTTTCCACCCAGTGATGAGGTGATGGTGGGATATGAGCTGCAGTATTGCCCCTGTTATGAGGGCAAGATCCAAAAACCCAAGGGGCAAAGATGATCAAGGCCCCTGAAGTGGAGGGCTCCACATCCCATAGGGATTTATTGATATAATAGGAAAGGAGGGATACTGATCTGATCCTCTAGCCTAGTCTGAGCCCACTGATTAGACTCCCAATGTTCATAATCAGGTGGTAGATGGAGGAGAGAGAGAACTTGGACTGAACCCTATCCCCATACTGTGAGGCCTTAGTGTGATGATCAGAGGATACAAGATTGTCAACTGATACATCACTAAGGAAGTTGTGATGCTGATCCCCCAAGTGGGAGGGTGTGACATACCGCCTCTGACGGGTGGTGGCAGTGCATCTCCTCCTCAATCGGAGGCAGCGACACAGTATGAGAAGAACGGTGCATCTCCTCTTCCAAGGGAGGCAGCAACACACTGTGGTACAGGTGGTGCATCTCCTCCTCAATGGGAGGCAGTGACATGCCATGAATGGTACATATCCTCCACAATGCGAGGCAGTGACACAGCAGGAGGTGAGCAGTGCATCTCCTCCACAATGGAAGGTAGTGACATGCTTTTGAGATCAGCAGTGCATCTCCTCATCCAAGGAAGGCAGCGACACACTGCTACATTGTTGCTGTATCTACTGAGCAATTGGAGGTAGCAACATGCTGGGAGAGGTATTCCAGACAGAAGACCCCTTACAGTTACTTTCAGCAACAGAGAAGCTGGAAAATTCTGATGAAGAAGGAGAATGAAGCTTCTTCTTTTTCTGATAAGTGTGGCTGGAGTCTACAAAATTCAAACTTTCTGCAGACCATGATTTACAAAAAGTACAACGATTTTTTACAGTACATTTGGAATATTTAACAGTCTGGATGAGTTTCCCAAGAAGACTTCTTGCTTCATGTGGCCACACTTTCTTACAGACTGTGTTGACATTATTCCTTAATATAGTAAATAAATTTAAATATTTAGAATGTATAACTCACCTTTTTTGTATGTACCGCGTACAGAGTACACTCTTATGATCTCTACAGACAGAGTAAACAATAGCATAAATTTACCAGTCCTTTTTTCCATGTAAGATAGAGAGTGTTCAGTGTTTTATACAATTTTTAATGAAAAAAGGAAGTATACATACATACATTAACAAAGTGAAAAAAATTTAACACGTTGAACCAAATATCTAATATAGATACCATATACAGTGTGGTTCCTGTGGTGTCAATCTAGACCAAAGAACACGCAACCTCTACTGAGCAAGCTGTTGTTATTCCTTGCATAAATGACTTACCAAAACCTAGATATAAAATGATTTTGACAGTAAGTGTATCCAACCCCTGCAGGTGTACATGATGTAACCCCATATCCCTGGAGGAACCAAAACAAGGGAAAAGGTTACCATGTAAAGGTTAAAAAAAAAAAAATGGATAATGTAACACCACTGGAAATTAATTATTGTAGAGGCCATGCTGCAAGTGCAGTGAAAAAACCCCACTGCTACAGGCAAATTTTCTCTGGTGCTTGGCACACATCTGATCACATCAAAGTCATTGAAAAATATGAACTGTGTTTGTTTTGCACTTAACATACTAGCTTTTATTTCCTTTTCACCAATACTGACAGGAATTTTGAAAAAAAAATTGATACAATGAAACAATTTTTAAAGTAAAACAATACAGTGCTTTGTTCATGGGCATTGTCAACCCAGTGTTGCCCAGAAGATCTGGAGAAAATAAAATCATATGATAAATTTGTGAAGGCGAGAAGAGAAGGAAATGATTTTATTGACAACCCAGCATTGCCCAGAAGATCTGGAGAAAATAAAATCATATGATAAATTTGTGAAGGCAAGAAGAGAAGGAAATGATTTTGCTGACAATATAATCATTAACATGGATGAAATTCTAGTGTACTCTTATCTCATTCCTGGATGGACTGACAATAAGATGGGGCTTAAAAGAGTGAGGATTAGCATGACTGGTGCAGATTTTAAAAATATCTTACTTCAGTCCTTGCAGTTTCCGCTTCAGGAGATGTGTTGCCTTCACTGATAATCTTTCATGGCATGAGAGAGCTAAAAATATATTCATGCACCGAAAGAATGGACTGTACATGTGCAGGGGAAGGGTTGTGTTGATGAGATGATACTGCAGTGGATTAAAGAGTTTGATCTCAAGTACGGAGTTTCATATCTTTTAAAATAAAATTTAATTTGGAGTGCATTTTACAACATGTAATTTCTGAATGATTTAAAAGGTATCCCACAACTTATGACTCAAAAAACCCCAATGTGTCCCAGAACCTACAGTGCACAAAAAACTTATTTTAAAAATTAATTATGGTGTCCCAACAAATACGGTATCCCAACATATACAGTAAATAAGGTATATAGCAAAACAACTCAACACTGAAAACCCTTTGGACCAAAAAATGTTTTGGTTCTGCGAAGTTACTGGTTTAGTGAGATTTTTGCAGATGTGAAAAAAAGACTTTAACTAATTGCTTGTGTGATGAGAGAGAGAGAGAGAGACAGAGAGACAAAGACTGAAAGAGAATCATCCCAGCTGCATTTTGGCTTGTCGCAAAATTGTAATCTCTTGTGAAAGTTCAACAAGATGTATTTTAATCAATATTGTACAACATATTTATTTCTTTAAAGGGCTACTTGTTTTTAGTGTTTGTTGCATTTAAGGTATCTTATATACACTATTTCTTACTCTGATACAGTAGCATAAGTATTTCCATCATCAGCAAGAATGGAAAAGAAGTTTCTGGAATTCAGACCTTCCCTAACTTTCTCTCAAGACTCTATCACTTGATAGAACAAAATCTCTTATAATTAGCACCAAGTGCACATAGCATTTCCAAAATGGTTTTCCAAACTGGGCTAGGGTGCATGATGTGTTAAAGAGAGCTCCCATTTTATTTATTTTTCATTTCATTCTCATTTCATTTAAAATAGCCTTTCTGAGTGCAGTCTGCTAGTAACTCAAACGTCAGGGATTTTCTGCATATGTGAACTAGCGTCATGCATATACTGTGCTGTGCATGCTTTATGAGGTCCACGACTGTCATAAGACTTTCTTGATTAAATCCTGAATTTGTCAGTTCCACTGACAAATACACTGGCTGAATTTCCAATTTGTGCTAGTTTGGGATATTGTTAGCAATAACTGCAAAGCATCTTTCCATCAGAGTTGATGAATTCAAGCCATGGATAATTATCAACCCAATGTGGTTGAAAATTTCTTTCTCTGTTAGCTGTGTCATAGTTTAGTTTTTTTGCTGACATAGAATCTAGATTAGGACTCTTTGGAGGAGTAGTTGCCTCAGACTCAGTAACAGCTTACATTTTATCCTCCTAGTTTTTGATTGAATCATAACATACAATTGTGAATTAAATGCAAACACACCCCACTCCTTTAGTGTAATTGTTTCACAAAGTCAATCCTCTGTATAATCAATTAAAAACATTATGGACTCATTACTAAAATTTAATCAGCTAATAAAGGAAATGAACAATTACACTGATAAAGTGCCATTAATTTCATTTATTGACTTCATGGATTGAAATCAAAGGGTGCCCAAACTATCCTAAAATAGGAAATAAACACTTGTACCAGATTAGTGCCATTAAAAGTTTCACTTGTCCAACTTAAAAAATGTATAGCCCTGAATGTCAGGCTACGAGATTTTATTAGCCCTGCATTTAAAAATAAAATTATATTTCTAAAACCATGTTAGGCGGTTTTCTGAATAATTCTAAACCAAGTAAACTATATCTCTGTGTTATGTTGCCCATTTGCCAACCACATAAAATGAAAACAGCTGATAATATAAATAAGGATCTATTTCCATCTTCCTTTCACTGGATGCTCAACTGTGCTGAAAGATTTCCAGAAATTCAAGGCAAGACCATATATTCCTTTTAACTGTTGAATGTTGTAAGTGTCTCTGATATTCTTAAGTGATAACAAGATTTTCAAATTAGCTGCTATGGTTGACATACTGGATGTAAAATTGGCACCATTTTCATTTAAGACCAAGCAGACTTAATTTTAAGTCTTTTGGTGAAAACTCCATGTCAATATGACCATCCATTCAGGGGAAGTAGTGACAGCAAGATTTTCAAGACAGCCATTATGACAGCCATACTGGATGTATGACTGGCACCATTTTCATTTAAGAGCAACTAGGTATCATTAGAAATCTACTGGTGAAAACCCCATGCTGATACAGCCATCCATTTAGACGAAGTAGCAATAAAAAATATTTTCAATCTATTGATGGTCATTTTGCATCATTTTTATATAGGGCCAGGTATAAGAACTCTTCTGATGAAAATCGCATGTCAAAATTACTGCCCATTTAAATGGAGTGGCTTTAACAAGATTTTCAAGATAGCCACCACAGTGGCTATATTGGGCATCAGATCAGCATCATTTTAACTTAAGACCAATAAGACATTATAAGAAATCTTCTGGTGAAAACTTCATATTGATATGATTTTCTCTTCTGCAGAAGCAACAATATGATTTTCAAGAAGGGTGCCATAGTGGCCATACTGCACATCAGATTCGTACCATTTTCATTTAGGCCCAACTAGACATCATAAGTACATGTAAATGTTGATATGACCAGCCCCCTATGAGAAGTAGCAATACATTACTTTCTGGATGGCCATTGTGGTGGCCATATTGGAGGTCAGATTGGCATCATTTTGTTTACGACCAACCAAATATAAGAAGCCTGTGGTGACCATACTGGATGTCTGGCCAGCACCAATTTTAGTGAGGACCAACTAAACATCATAATATGTTTGACACATTAGATATCAGATCAGCACCATTTTCACTTAGCACCAACTATACATCTTAAAATGTCTTTAATGAAAACCCATGTCGATGTAACCATCCATTCAGGAGTATTGATAACAGGAGTTTCAAGAGGGCCACTGTGGCGGTCATATTAAACATTTAAGGGGCACCATTTTAAGTTAGGACCAACAAGACCTTCAAATGAATGTGTAAAGCTTCATGTTAATCTTCAATGGAGTTTAGTAGTAGTGATAACAAACTTGTGCTAACAGACAGATAAAAATAAATATCCCTTAAACCCTGATGACCTAAACAATATAGATTGGTACACATACCATATATTCCTTAATTAATGCCCCCTCCCTTTTTTTATGAACAGAAAATTTAACAGATGCAGTGTACGACCTGTGCTTTTCATACTCATCTGCTTCAGATCCATAATCACAACAAAATGGTGCAGCAGTCTCAGCTGATCACACTGTTACAATTTATATATCAATGTATAAATTACTTAAGTCAGAGGCACACATGTAGTGTTAAAGATGAGGTATAATAGCTTGGTCAGCAATTTCACTGACTTACCAGTCCTACTTCAATCAGCTGCTGAGTGGGAAAATGTGTTGATCAATTGATCATTTTAACTGTGCTGATATTTACAATGACTGAATTCAGTGGCAGAAAGAGACCCAGATATACATGTGGTTGTTGTAAGTGTACATCAAAACAACAACTTTAGGTTTCATTATTGTGCTCTAATAAACCTCTACCATATGGAAAATGTAAAGCCCCCTGGGGGTGTTAATTAGGAATGATAATAATAATATAATAATAATGACTTTATTTAAAGAAGAAGCTCATTTGGTCAACTGACCAATCTTCCATTAGGCCTTCTACAGTGACATTTGTATATATATATATATATATATATATATATATATATATATATATATGTATGTATGTATGTATGTATGTATGTATGTAATGCACAATTTTTGCAAGATGAGGTGTCTTTAGACAACAAATGCTGTTAAAAACTCGACAATTGATCTACTGCTACAATAAATTATGCACAAGACTTCAAGGATGAGTACATACAGGATTCATACAAACAGTAGTAGTGAACATGTGCAAAACATTATAGCTGAATACATGATAACAGTGTTGTAAAAAGTAGTAGTACTGAATTAAACAAAATCATACAAATGATTGTTTCTGTTGATGTTGACTACTGTATATACTCACGTATAAGCCGACCCCCCCCCAAACTGAACAGGTATAAACACTAAAAAGTGCATGACCCATGTATAAGCCGACCCACAACTCCGAGACATCATAAGATGCACAAGGTATGCATTTATTTAGACAAACTTATATTAACAAAAATTACATGTATACTTATCTCGGGGTTGGCATGCATGATTATTAAAAAGAAATGGTATAAACTTGTTTGAAAAATAATATATTTAATTTTGTATTCTTATCATTTCTGCCTAATTTAAATTTGTGTATAATTTGATCGAACGATGACTAGAATTTAGCAATGGTGAGGTGCTGTAACACTACCTCTCCCTTTTGACTCTATTATTGTTTGTTTATGCATTATTGCATTGGAAATTTTATATCAGTGCACCAGTAATTACGTTTTTACTTTGCCTTGAAATTGTAAATACCTAACACATTAAAATGTGATCCCAGTATGACAACACAACGAACAACAATACGGTTTGAGTCAACACTCACAGTTAGACTACTGAACATATTTACATAATGGTGCCACCGCGTGTACATTGTAGGTTTTAACACGTGCTGAATGAAGTACATTCCGCTGAATGAAGTATGTCCTTTGGAGTCGAATCGGGGGCACCACTGTGTTAAACTATAATGATATCTCCAAAATACAATAATGAAATTTTTCAGAAATAATGCTTTGAAAATTATGCTAATGCTGTAAAAGCGGAGTTGTAGTCTGCATTGATGTTACAGCGACCTTAAACCATACCTGTCGACTTTCATGCTGGGAGAAATAAAAAAAACTCCTGATCTTGGGGGTCGCTCCATGCCTACTTCCCGATTTCATAGTATCTCTCGATTTTTGCAGATAACTCCCAATTATTACATTATTATCTTCGATTTTCATTTCTCCTAAAAAGAAAAGTCCTACATGTTCTGTTGTATCACCTGTGAATATTGTTGTGATGAAATAATTACTAGAAAGAATTCGCTTCTTAACTAAATAGAATGTTAAGTTTAAACATAATTCACGTAAATTTATGATTTTTTTTACCTCTACAACAATAAAAAAAATAAAAAAAATAAACCAGAACAAAAAATAAACCACAACAATAAAATTGTCGACAATCAATTTCAATCCCAAGAATGATCACTACGAATGCTTAACTCCATATGCTATAGCGTCATTCCCACCAAAGTACTTTACAAGTTTAATAAGTGTCGAGTCACCAAAAATGATTATTTTTTACATGCATATGTCCTAGGACATGGAAAAAATTATTTGTTCATGTCCCAAGATTTACAGCCATTACAGTTGTCTACAAAAAGACTTAAAAACTGTCAAGTTTAGACATTGGCCCGCGGATAAACCGACCCCCCTTCTTCCAGGCCTTTATTTTTTCCTAAATTATTCAGCTTATAATCGAGTATATATGGTAAGAAGCTTTTTAAGAGCTTGGCATGTGTCAGCTGACTTTATATAAGGTGGTATGGAATTCCATAGTTTGACAGAAAAAGCAAAACTCTTCTTATATAAGGTACATGGAGTACACTCTCTTGAGTCTTGATGTTTCTTTCTGAGAAATGCATCTATGATTTTTCATGTACAAAACAGTTTTCAGTTAAGAGCCACTATACAGTAACACATATGTCAATGAGTAATCAGTGGTCTCCTTTTCGTAAAGCCACCCTTCTGCTCTGAAAAACTGCCCTTATAAAAGGGGTGCCCTCTCTTAAGTGGGACAAAATGACACAAATGGACAATAGTGGTGACAGTAGGCAGTATCTCTTCAGAGGTGTTTATCAGGAGGGGGACCACTGTATTATTATAAAACCTGCAGGTACCCTGAAACAGAGATAAGTCTTTCTGTCATTTGAACAAATGTATTTGTATGATAAACCTTTCATTTCCTGTTGCCTCTGGATTAAATTTATTTGGGATGTCTTTGGAGCACTTTGGACATTTCTTTGTGCCAAGAGCTTCTACATCATGGTAACATCTGATACAAATTGTGTCTTTGCATGGCAGTACAACTGGAGCACCCTCTATGTTATCTTCACAATGGGAGCATGTTTGCTCTTGCCTGAAAAGAAATGGCAGATCAATAATAGCATTCACATGCAACAGTAGTTTCCTCTGTGCATCACATTCAATATGTCAAGATCTTTTGCAAATATAACAAAATTTATCATTAAGAAGACTTTGCCTGACCATTTTCACATGAGCTGGAACAGTCTCTACGCACCATTTAGTCCAATTAGATTATATATGGGTTAATAAATCACATATGGAATAATCGGTGTCAGATATTGGGGTGGGGGGAAAAAAACTATCTAACTAAAGAAAGAAATGGAAGTGGCAATTAACAGACAATTTTATGAATGTGAAGAGGCATTTGATAGAAAGACAAAGTAGAAAATATCTGCACTTCATTTACTAACTCGAGTATGTTTACCAATTCACATTAAAACAGCTCAAGCATTATATTCAATTTAAAATAACCTTTAAAGTAGAAATACAGGTAAATTTACCTCTCTGAAGGTATTTGTACAATGCTTTTTGTAACTCATTTTTCCTATCAGTAAAAATGTTACCAGTAGTTCAACTGTTATACATGTCATAAAGTTTGACTGCTGATCCCATTTGTGAAATGTTAATGAAATATGGGATCAAATCACGAACATACTAACATTTCTAAAATCATGCAGATATGTACAAGAAAGTGTATCAGAATTACCCTAAAAGTTCCTTAATGGCACCTCTGTTGCACATTTTGAGGAATTTCTCCACCATTTCAAGGGACTGCTGCTGTTTCAAGTCTGGAGAGTCACCAAGCATCTGAAAGATGCATACATATTAATTAATCATACATATATTTTGAAAGAAAATTTAGCAATTAGAGACACGCATTCCAAATGGCCTTGCTTCCCACAATTTTCTCAGTAGGAACTTAATAAAAAAAGAAACTTTACAGAAACAAAAGAAAAAATGGTGTATTAAAAAATAAATGACCATAAATATATCAAATGATGACGTAAAATGCTGGATAAAAAACCTGTGCATGAGTTAAACAATTTAATGCTGCACATAAAATTTGCCTCAAATCCTGGCTGATACTGTTGTAAAACACAAAGTTAAAAAAAAATATGGGCAATTATTCCACCAATTAATGAATCTCACAGGAAGCAGACATATGAAAATGACTGTAATACAATAACCTTAGGCAAAGTTACGTTGTGGAAACAGAGTTTAGACAGTGAAGCGGTGGAAGGGTGTAGAATTCTGGAAAACCAATTATAACAGATCTTATCAATACAAAGCTGTATACCAAATCTAGTTGAAATCCAACATTTTGGAACACTTAACTTATGCTGAGAAACAAAGATAAATAGAACAGGCAAACATTCTGTAACTCCTGTAAATGACACAGAAAGCTGGAAATACAACACACTGAAGTCCTCATCAATATAAAGCTGCATGTCCAAAGTCCAACAGTTGTTAACAAAGAAAAGATGTCAGCTACTGATATGATATAGGAATGTTAGCTTAACAAATCTATATATGAACATATGTTTTTAAAGCATTAAACCAACAGAGCTAAAAACAGCCAATTGTAGCCAGTCCCAAAGGGGGCTCTCTTGTAGTGGCTTCATTATGCCTGTACTGCTATTACTACTTCCAATTGAAACAATACTATCACAGTGAAGACTCTGGAAAATTAATTAGGACCACTTGGAGGCCCCATGCTTTGTTGGTTACAGCCCCTGAATTTTTTATTTTGAAATATCCCAATTGAAATTTAATCTTACTTGCCAGAATTTTTTCCTCATTCCATTCATATCTGTTATGTGTTACTGATCATAATTGTAATTTTCCTTTTTTCCTTTGCAAAAGTCATCTTATACAAAAGCTTGCTGAGTGCACAGCTGGTGAGGGTCCAAGCTTGACCCTAATAACAGGTCAAAATTATCACTACAGCCAGAACAGATGAAGCTGGCAAATATAAGGAGAAGAGGCTGTAGAAGTTCCAAGCAGTCATTTCAGACCAATGCTTTTGCATATTTTCATTTTAGATTGTTAAGATTATGATGAAATATTTTTGAAGGTTTATAAAAATGTTAAAACTTTTCTTATTTTGCTTCACCAAAGTTGTTGTATAATAAAACGGCAACCTTGAAAATAGGTTACAGTGGAAAATTGGCAACATCTTCTGTAGCAGAAGTTTATAAAATGAACGTTTGGATAAAATTATTTATTTTATCAGGACTGGTCCTAGATATACCCAGTAAGTCATAATTTGTTTCAAATTGGGTAACAGAAATTAGATTTTTCACTTGTTTTTGAAGTTTCTGTGTGAATTCTTGGTAGGAATTCTTTATATAACATGTAATTTCTGTTATTTGTGATAATAATATTAGCACCAAAATTGACTTCAGAAAAAAAAACCCTTCTTTTTCTAACTTTTTGCCTCTTTAATGGGAAAACTGATACCAAAGTCAGTTTTTTAATTTGATTATTAATGCACTGTATTGGAACAAAATGAGGTAGGGGTAATGTCATGAAATTAATGGGGCCTGTTTGCATGAAACGACAGACTTTATAGTGACTATTTTGCCTCATTCAACCCCTAGCAACAACAGCAACATCTACTGCAACAAATATTTAAAAGCCAACTTCTCTACAAAGCAAGAACAAAATTAGATAATAATTACTGGTAAATTTGGTTTATAAAATTAATTAATCTTTTATTCTTCCATAAAGGGAATCATGAAAATATATTAAAACAAAAATTATGAGTGACATGGTTTAGGGTTTACAAGCCATGAGCCTATGTGCTAAAAATGTCCAAAGATATTCATTTCATGACAAAAAGTTCCCAAATCTAAGGACAGGGGCCAGTAAATTTTATTGTTGGAACCATCCCTGAATCACCACTACTACTGCTTTACTTACATTGGATGACTCCATTAGTAAAGACTTTACCCTCATGGGGCCCTTGTGTGTAAAGTATTCAATATATCTACATAAAACATATTTCAAGGTAACTGTCACCAAAGAAAATCAATTAACATACTGGGTATATTCAATGTCTATTAAATATCCAAAGGATCTGACTGACCAGGTTGTCGGTCACTTGTGCAGCCTTCTGTAACTACATGTTTAAATGTTGTTTGTCCAAGCATTAGAAATGTAAAGTAGATTTAATTATGGCATCTTGGTTAATTTTTCTAGATTTAATTCTGGCCTCTTGGTTAATTTTTCTAAACACCATATACATATTCACATTCTTGAATATTGCTAACTTCTGTCTTACTTCTGCTAAATTTCACTATATACCCCCAAATTTTAGTTATATACACAATCATGTAAATTTATAAAAGTTAATGTCGAATTGCAAATAAGTTGAAAATAAATAAATACTGTCACGATCAATAGGTCAAATGATCAAGTTTTGGATTGTATTTAGAATTATCTTTAAGGTACTATGTGTGCAGCTCTAATTAGACATTTATAAACAACTACCATCAAGAGCAATAGTAACTCACCATCCAGAGAGGCATGACATTTTTAAGTCCATGTTTCTCAGCTTCTTTATCTGATGTCATCATATGTTCAATGCATAGCTTCACCACTGTTACCCTTGTCCACATTTCTCTGTAAATGCACATAAATTACAAATACATGAAACTAAAACTGAATCCGATTTGCCAGGCAATCTGGTACAATTCAAGTTACCCTGGGCAAATTTAATTCTAAATAAACATGAGCAATAGCCATATTTCAATTACATTATGAGGGAAAAAGTTGAAAATCAAATCTGAACCCAGATAAATTTGGTTGAAATTAAATGTCCATCAAAGATTATCCAATGAAAACAAAACTCACAATACATAGGTGGGATGAACAAAGGGTCAGAGTGAATACAAGTAGGTTAAAATAAAAAACAAATATTAAGCTTTATTTTAATCTACAAAACCAAGCTCTTCTATATAACATTGCACTGCTCAAGGTGGTAAATGTATTTTGATTCCTTTAAGAGAGGCTTAGAACAAAAAGTTAATAATATTCTTCCATGTAAGTGTACAGTTCATTATTCTGATTAATGCACAGTGATTTGCCCTTTTTTAACCCCTACTATACTTCTGTCACAGGATACTCTCTAAATATCTTTTGGGGGTCCCTTAGGGAATGAAAGGTTTAATGAAATAGGAAAATTAAACAATGCTTACCAAGTTGAAATTTGATGATAATTTCATTGAATCTTTGGGATGACATGCCCACCTATCTTCCCTGTGTCTCATCCTTGTTACCTCTCTAAAGACTGACCCGTCATGTGACCTATGCATCATCTTGTGCGATCCCTATATCACTGCTTAATTAATACATGAGAGGGCAACACTACTGTCCATGAGCAGTCTTACTTGCTAAATAAATATAAGGCTTATACATAAAATGCTGGTGAAAAGGTAAGATATGTTACTTGCCAAGGTATCACATTTGGACACCTCTTGAGGCTGGCCACTCTCTTTATTTGTGAGAAAAAGACCATCACAGGGAAATGTGTGGAGAATGATGGTATTAATCATGCTACCCTAAACTTGTTGCATCTGGATACCAGGAGACCTAATATGGTCTGAAATTTGTAACCCAATTTCCAGATTTAATTTCTGCACATTTAATTATTTACATTTTATGGTCTGCATGAATTGTGCCTTGCAAATTTACAATTTCAGAGTTGACAGAACTGTGACAACTTTGCCACAAAATGCATTCAAGAACCTCACACAGTTTCTTTTTTGATGCTTTCTACAAAGAGGCCTTCTAATTCATCCTCCAGTGGTGTCCTCTTTTTTAAAGGTTCAAATATGGTAACCCTATTCTAGGGTCATACACAATCTGAAATTCTTACTGTTGCTCTTAAAAACAAAACAGCATATTCATCAGTGTTTTTTTTACATATATACATTGATCCAAAATCACAAATTAGTTGATTGCCATTTTAAAATTAAGTTATGATATGATAGATTTGGTCAATGTTAACTTCATGAAAATAAATAAAATATAAAAAAAAAAATTCTGACCATTATTTTGAGCAAATATAACAGTTCTTGAAGTAGAGGCAAGTATTAAAATGTGGAACCAGAGAGAGAAGGAATAGGCAGAAAATTAGCTGTCAATAAATCTGTACGATTATGTTGTTAAATTGAGAAACCTGATAGACTGACCCTCTGTTATTGATTCGTATTGATATTCACAAAGAAAATGACATGAATCAGGTTTCTTTTCCTCCAAATTCTGCAAAATAGTTTAACTTTTACCTCTTATTCAATGAAAATGTTTTTGTATACTAGGGGCTCTTAATGAGAATCCCATCCAAAGCAGACAACCTGACTTTCATAATATCCTAGTAATTCTCAGTCAAGTATGTTTAGTCTACCTTTGAAAATATAATACAGATAATAAAAATAAAAAATGTACTAAAAATTTAGTAATAAATTTATCATATGGAGTAAAATTACATTTATATAATCTGATTCCTAAGTATAAATGTCTGCAATTTCATAAAAAGAAATTTCTGTGTGTTTCTGAATGCAAAATGTCGTACTGTTATCCACTGCTTACATGGTCAAACTGCCAGGAAGAGTTATGGTTCTTGCTGTTATGGGTGACTTTTACAAAAAGACATAATTCAGGTGTTACATAAATATTCCCACACATTTTGCTATTATTCGCATAAAAGAATGCCAAAGCATTTAAAAGGAAGGCTGAGGTGTGTGTGTATGTTCATTTTATGCAATTGTTTCTGCCAAATATGTGGTGAAAAAACAGTGATGCATATGTGTCAAAAGGACAATTAACCTTTCATATATGAACCTATCCAGATGTAATAATGTAACTTTTCATCTATGAATACATGCAGATCTAATAATGTCCACTTTTTACATATGTAAGTGGAGAAAAGACCAAGTGTAATGAGGTTGCCATTATAAGATGTTAATCTTGATTGCCAGATCATGTTGCCACTACTAGGAGATCAGCTTGCTGATGTTACAACAACTGTTTATTTGCAGCACACTGGTTATTTATCTGGTCTGTAAGTGACCATGTTAAGGTGTCACATGACTTGTGATGTCACCTGAAACAAAGAGGCAAAACAAGCCCTGGTAATTGAAATGATTGCTCTTCGGCCCCATGAAATGAGCTCCAATAACAATACCCAACTTTGGAGACATGCACCATATACATGCCCATCTTCGGGGTTATGAACCATATCGACATTAGATATAGTTGTAATGAAGAGCTCTAATAACATATCCAACTTTGGGGTCATGAACAATATACATGCCCAACTTCAGAATCATAAACCATATGAACACTAGCTATATTTGCAATGAAGAGCTCCAATAACATGCCCAACTTCAAGGTCATGAACCATCTCCAAAAATGTGTTTGATCTCAGCGTCATGAACCATAGTGACCCAAGATATCATTAGTGTTTCCTACAAGAATGAAATATTTTTTTGTTCATCTGTAACCCTACAGTGGTTGGCCATAGGATTTTGCAAAAAAATCCTTGCTCAAAAGTTAGGTTTTCAGTTGTGGATGATGTGCATTATTCCAAATCCAATTATTTTTTTGCAGGAGTCTTGAAAGGCGAGGGGATAACACAAACTAATGGAAAAACTACAAAAACATCATTAGCAGCTAAAATCTGCCATCACTTTGGACTTGCATGTTGACCAGTCACATGACCTATGCTTCATTTCATGAGATCCCAAAGGGTATGAAGGTTCAATGAAAAAATTGTAGGAGTCAAAACCCCCATGTTGATATCAGAAGTAGTTAAAAAAAACTTGGATTACAAAAGAAATAACAAAATGCAAGAAAATGAAGCAATGTGGTTTAAAATTGGAGTTTTTCCAGGTTTTATTAATAAAAAAGGGTTCTGGATTTTCACACAATGCTTCCATAATATTGCAGATGGATCAATTAGATGTAATTACATATCACAATACATTGTATTCATGAAACAAACTGAACGTAAGTTTTGGGAAAATTTGATGGCTGAAGCTGATTGCAAATGACACAAAAGTGTTTTTAATGAAGTTCATCACTGTCATTATCTTCATCAATTGCTGTTCTTTGATTCAAACATTTGTTATATAGTGTATTCAATACTCATCACATGAAAGTGGTGATTACTCTTATTCCTTATATAAAGAAAAACACGTTTTTTTTTTTTACTTTTTGTTGTATCCACATAATGACTTAGTTATATTTTGCTTCAATCATAGTTGTTTGGATAATATAAGTTCACATTGTGATTAGATTTCCTGAGTCCATAATGATAATTCTTCTGGACTGCTTTGGCTAATATCAAACTTTTCTAAACATCAACCATCATTTTCATGCAATAACTAACTCTATTCTTACTCTCTAAAAAGTTATCTAGGTTTTTGCCATTTTTCATGATTTTTCATGATGCTTTTAGTCAAATATTGATATGTGTGTATGATACCCAATTTATATATATATATATATATATATATATATATATATATATATATATATATATGTAGTGGCCTATTCATGTTTTTAAGAGGTATATTCTTATCATTCAATCCCTCAATAAGGTGAATGGCATTCTAAGTTACAAATGCTTATGTGATATTTACCAAAAGTTACCCAATGATAACACCAGATTACAAGCTCACCTTGAGCAGTCATTTTCCCCTTTAAGTCTTCATACATTTTTTTAAAGGCAACAACAGACATTTGGTAAATGGCTGATTTAAGGAATTCTTTCAAAGAGTATCTGTTCCTCATTGAAAAAATTCTACTTCCAATGTAATCAATGCAAAATATCATAATTTACGTTTAGCTAATCAGTGAATGATGATCATAAGTCATATTTCAATGTAAAAGGTATTAACTCTCATATGACTATGACTCTCATCCTAACCTTAGGTATCAAGGACTTGTACATGTGTCTGATATACTGTTCAGTTGATTAGTTGGTTGGATGGTTGGTATTTAACTCATTCAGCCCCAATCCCGCATGTAGGCGTGATGATGCTGTACCCTCAAGGTCATTTAAGATATAACAAAGTGTGTGTCATTACAAAAAAGCAGACAGATGTAGTTCTACAATGATACCAAATAATCTGGACTTTCTACTCACATTACAAAATGCAGAGAGAAGAATGTCATTTTTGAGACCCGATTTTTTTACACCAAAATTCCGCCCATTGTTGGGATCGGATTTTGTGTCCGGAGTTTAGACTTTTTGGCCTGTGAGCTAAGGCAGACTGGTCTGAACTGCGCAGACAGGTGAACCTTTGCAAAAAGTAGGACAAGTTGGGGATTGGGAATAAGAAGTGGCCAGGAAATGAAAATGATGGGTCCAATAAGCAAAAAAAACCCCAAACCTCCAACTTTTACCATTCTGCATGTGCACGAGTCAAATAGCCAATGAAAAACGATGTTTCTAGCACAACAAGGCATCAGTGTAAATGAAAAACTCTTGGAAGCAAATGTATTTGGATGTATTTAGAATTAACCTCCAAAATGCGTATCTTTCAGGCGAAAGTGACAAAAATCTCTGGGGCCGAATGAGTTAATGGCACTTTGAACATATTTACTGGGTACAACATGCCAAGAAAATAAAAGCTAAGTGCCTTTCTCAAGGGCCTTAAATTGGGTGATGACTAAAACAATCTGCTGTTGTTACTATAGGGCAGTTTGACATGGAAAAATCCTTCTTAGACTAACAAATGAAGCATGTGACCACTTCATAAAATGTCATCTACCAATAAATGTGCAAGAAATTTATTAGAGCTCAACAGTGACAGTAATTACTTAATGGATCTTATATTCCTATGTATTACTAAACCATCACTGAACCCATGTCTGTTTTCATCATTCTTCAATGCATGTTACAATAAGTGTAAAAATTAATTTCTTGAATTTGCTTGTAAAGTGCAATTTGGTATTCAGAGTGTTATGTATAAACATAAAACATAACATAAAATGAAAAGATTTTACACAGCTAATAATGAACCAGCACTTCTGATTATGACTGCTGAACAACACAAAGAAAGACACAAATATGTACGTACTTTGCATGAACAACAGCTTGATCCACTCGAGTTCCACTGGCTGAGGAGTAAAGAGCAAGTCCTTTTTCTATAACAGGTCGATAGTTGCAAATTTTCCGTAGCCATTCCTGATGACTATCTGCATTGTTCAGGTACTGTGCATTTGGAGGTTCGAGCTGCTCAATAAGTAGGTGTAATCCAAGAATGGCAAGTGTCTAGGTAACAGAATTGTTGCTACAATTAATTTTTGGATTAAAAAGCATTGAGCAAATTTAAACTTAATTGCACATCATTCTGAAATATAGTTTTTTTTGTGGGGGAGGGGGGAAACTAATTTTAATTATGAAATACTTACCCATGGCTATAGTTTAGCTTTCTTTTCCTGCCCAAAAAACCGCAATGCCCATTTGATGAGCATACATCCACCCTTAGAGTGAAGAATTGTCAGTATGAGGCAATTCCTCATGCAACTCTCCTTGTCCTTGGCATGTTATGTACAAAACAAGCACAGATGGAATAAAACCAGGTGGAATAAAAGAAAAGTCAAAAGTCATTCAAATCCTATATGTTCAAGATCTAGTAGCCCTGGTAATATGTTGGGTGAACTCATTTCAGTTGATCAACTGAACACTGTTATAAATGTCATTGTGGCATCTATAAATAAACTGCCTTAAATTAACTTACTCAGTCATAACTGTGATGAAAGACAGCAAGGCAACCAAGCGAAATAAATACTTTGTAAAATAAAGAGCTTTGTTTCAAAGATACAGGCCATTGTGGGGTAAATGAGTTTCAGAGAATTCCTTAATTGGCACTTAGAGACATCCTCAAGGATGATATGAGATTTCACTATTACTTGCAATGAAATCATGGCATCAATATTTTACTAACTGAACAATAAAAAAAATTGAGTTTCAACGCAGACAATTGTCTCATGAAATAAATGTTGATAGGTTTTGAAAAAAGGAATTTTGTTTGGTGGTGTATCAACAGTTAGTCTGGTTACCTGCCTTCATAGAATTCCCTGCTTCGGACTACTCTATTACATACCACTCCGGGAACTAGACTAATCAACAAAACAGAAAGCAGTGACATAATACACAAATGTTTTTGCGTACGCATGATGATTGTTGAAACCAGCTGGAATAACATTAACAATCTTTTAGATGCTGGGCATTTTGAAAATAAACATAATTTAAACAGAATAAAATACAGAATAATGAACAACTTCATTAGAAAAAGCACTTTATTGACAATTATTCATGACGTGATTATAAAATGAGGATTCAGTCATTAAACAGCCCAGTTCCCACCCACTCCATGGTTTTCTCAATGTCTTGAGGATTTTTTTTTGGTCCCTTGGTAACTCACACCCTTGCTTATAGTGTGGTCTATGTTTATGAACCCTGTTGTGCATGAGTTATCAAGGGAGAGGTGTATTGTGCATAAAAGCATTGCATATTATCAGCTATTGTTATTCTTCAAGTTGTCCTACCTCATGGGAGAAGCAAGGTAAGAGTTTCCTGTGTGCTAACTTTTATTTTATATGACAATGATTTAAAATAACACTAAATTTAGATGTAAATCATATGAAACAATATATAAACTTTTAATTTTAAACTGCATGTATCTTTTGGTATATAATTTAACTTTAGACATACTATTTTATAAACCTTGAAAATTAATCATCCCTATAGAGGTGAAAAAATTATCTCAGCATGTAAATTTCAGGAACTGATATCCATACATTTTCTTGGAAGAATGATTTTGTGGAGGAAAGGGCTAGGTGATAATAGTGATACAGAAAGGAGTTAAGTTCATTTATAAAGGGCAACATCATCATAAAAAAAGATGATTTTGAAAATTAGCAATTGAATCAAGCGAGGTCTTGCCATTAAAAAGCTGTTGTTTGCAAAATTTGTTGAAAATAAAACCTTGATTATGAGAGCTACTGTGTTGAAATAAAAATATGTGGGTCCAAATTTTCTGTGCTCATAACTGCAACGAATAATGCAGAATGCTGATGATAACATTTTGCTGAAGTTTAGCAATATATAACATTTTATTAAAATCCAATAAATAATTAAGGGAATTATGCTGAAATAAAGTGGGTGGATGCAAAATTCTGCAACTTTGCTAAATGATGATGCAATCTGAAAACTGAAAAATTAAACTTTGCCAAGGTATCATCAATAAAACTTGCTGACCAAATTTGGTTGAAATTAAAGAGAGTTATTATGGGACAACTAGAGGCCACAACTACTATATTGCATGCTGAACATGTAACTCAGCAGCATTTACTAGACATCATTATAAACAGTCACAATGCATACATCATAGTGATATGACTGAAAAATTGTTAAAGCTACATTAAAAATCTAAATCACACACACACACACACTCACAGATGCATTAATTATGACAATTAAACTCGATTGAGGTGTCATCAATATCAAGCTGCCAACTAAACATTTGCTAGAAATAAGGGAGTTATTAGTGGGTGGGTCTGATAATGTGGTGCTGTAACTCAGCCAAATTATGCACAATCAGACACCTGAACTCTGCAAAGTTTTCCATATCAAGCTGCATACCTAATTTGGTTGAAATCCAATAACTGGAAAATGAAACAATACTTACCAAGTTGATGTTTTGTGATACAAAATTATGCATGGGTCAAGTAACTGATCAGTCTTTAGAGAGGTCACTGGATACAAGTTGAGACAAAGGGAGGGTGGGTGGGTGGGTGATCCCTAAGGGTACTACAGATTCAATGAAATTATCATCAAACTTTAACTTGGCAAGTATCATTAAATTTTCAAATTTCGATGAACCTTTTGTACTGTTATGTATATTTAATTTGCATTGTTTGTTTGTTAGTTTTATCTATTATTTTTATTTCATAATATGCAGTGGGTTATGTAAAGTTGTATTTTGGACTTGACCTTGTCCAAAATCAAGTACATTTAAATTCTACCTGACCTGATTCAGTAATTGTTTTTTATTCTGTAAACATATAAATACATACATATATTTTCTCTCCAAGTATGGGTTCAATATTAGGAACATTATCAACAGAAGTAAACATATTTATCTTAAGTTGGTCAGTATCAAGGACATTGTGTTTTCCATGTTCTCTATTATAAATTTAGTAACAGAACTAAGATTTTATCTTTGTAAACATTTGGAACCTTCCAGAATTAAATTTTCCATTAGGTAATAATTTTTGTTTTTGTTTTTGGAAATTCCTACAGTGAAAGGTCATGTAGGCATTCAAAACCAACTATTTCATTAATGGGTGTCATTTATTATAAATTGACTGTACATACCTTTAAATGGCAATTATTCACCTCGTTTGGATCCTTATACATCCATATTCCTTTGAAAGGCCATTATTTATACACCCAGGTAAGTACATATGGAAAATCAATGTTAAAAAATGTAGACATTTTTGGACTGACCATCATTTTGGATTTGCGTACTGAACAATCAAGTGCCTTATGCTTCATCTCATGAGGTCCCTTAGTTATAAACAGTTTATTATGCTGACACAAAAGTCATTGAGTGTAACAATCTATATCAATGCAGACAGGGTTCCATGGCACATCAGTGATTCTGTCTATACACTGCCAAGCAAATTCAGGTTTCCCCAAAACTGGGCAAACAAAACAAAGCCCCAAATGGGTAAAATCCTTTAAATATGAAGTTCAATATTTTACACAAAATCACACTTTCTAATACACAAAAGTCCAAGACCCTTTCAGCTGGAAAATTATCATGGGACACATTCCACCACATCCACTATAAAATGGTGTGTCATGAGAAAAATGCAATTTATGACTCTCTTACCCTCTGACATGGTTGTGTTTTGAAAACAAAAATGTTAGTCAACTCAGCAAGAATAAAACAATGTGAATAAGAGACCTATCTAGGTGCCATTACATATACATGTAAGCTGACAAATTGATCCAAGGTCGAGTCAATGTTAAGCTGCATACCAAATAAGGTAGCATATACAAATTTGACAATCACCATCTTTCCTCAGGATATTTCTAACTTTGGATTTTATCTTTTCTTACTGACACTGGCAATGTGTTAGTTTTGTATTATATGTAGATGGAGTCATCTCAAGAGAATGACTGAATGAAAAATTCTGTTTGTCATATTCATTACTTACAAACTGGTCAGAAGCTAGTAGAAAATGGTCTGGATTCTCCTCCTGCATGCTTCTGATGGCTGCAGCACACTCAGGCCACACTTGATTAATGCTCCGGAAGTACCGAAGATGTTGAACAATCTTGTTGTGACTCTCATGGATCCTGACAAGTTGGGCCAAGATGTTAGGGGACTTGTTCTTCAGCAATATGGCTGAGGTGTGCTTGATGGCACTGTGCACAAGCTAAAAAAATGAGAGTAGGATGTAATATATCCAGATCCTGCAAGTTTCTTTTGCATTTGAAATGCATCTGCAATTAACTTTGTTTACATTTCAACTATAATCTCATCACTTTTAATCTTTCAAAATGCATGCTGATTTTGCATTTATAGCTTCTATTATAGTATCCATTTGCTTTTTTGTTCATTTAGAGAAAAAAATCTTGTCTTGTTAAAAGTGTGCTTTATTAAAATGAAATAATAGCAATTGAATACAATGCAAAGGACAACACCAAATTTACAATAAACAAGAGTCCCTCATAGAGGCTGATGCTCAAATGGGTGAAATAGATTTACTGGAATTCAAGACAAGACCATTTCTTCCTTTCAATTGATGAGTGTTGAAACCATCTCTGATATTCTTTAGTAACAACAAGATTTTCAAATTAGCATCCTTTTGGGATATACTGAATGTCAGATCAGTACCATTTTCATTGAGGACCAAGAACACATCATTACAAGTCTTGTGGTGAAAACCACATGTAAATATGATCATTTATTGAGGGGAATAATTGAAATTACCATCCATTTCAGAGGAGTAGAGAAAACAAATATTTACAAGATGACCATCAAGGTGGCCACACTGAGGATCAGTTTGCATCATTACCATTCTGGACCAACCTGATACCATAAGAGGCATAGCAATAGCTAGACTTAAATGATGTCATATTGGCACCATTTTAGGACCAACAAGATATAAGATTTCTGGTGAAACCCCATGTTTGCTATGACTTTCTGTTTTGAAGGAGTAACGATAACATGATTTTGGCTGCCATAGTGGCAATATTAAATGACAGAGTCACAACATTTCCATTCTGGTCATCTGCTAAAAGTACAAGGTTGATATAACCAGCCGTCTAGAAGCTATAAAACAATTGTGAAGATGGTCATTGTGGTGGCCATACTGGATATTAGATTAGTACCATTGTCATTTCTAACCAACTAGACACCATTAGAGTGTCTTTCAGTTAAAATCCCATGCTGATATGACCATTCATTCATCAGATATAGTAACAAGATTTTCAAGATGGTCCAATGTGATGGCCATATTGGATGTCTGAACAGGACCATTTTCTTTCAGGAACAACATCATAAAAAGTCTTTTGATGAAAACCCCATGTCAATATGATTTTTCTTCATGAAAGGTAGTGAAAACAAGATTTTCAAGAGGACTGCCATGCATTGGACCTCTGATTGGCACCATTTTCATTTAGATCAATTAGACATCAGAAGAAGTCATGTAGTGGAATCCCCATGCTGACATTCATTCAGGAGGAGTAGCGATAACAAAATTTTCAGGATGGCAGCTGTGGTAGCCATATTAGACATCAGACTAGCTCCACATTTTCATTTTGAGCCAACTAGACATCATAAGATGTTTTCTGGCTAACCCCCCCCCCCCCCGAAACTCTAACATGCTGCCATTCATGCTCTCCTTATAGGTACCAAAAACATTTGTTTGCATCTCTTAGGAGACCAATATCTGGATTATATTTGTGGCAGTCCTCATCATTGTTGATTTTAACACTTAGGAGATGATATATTGTTACTGGATCCAGGTTTCCTGAAGTTTCCTCAAAATGGAAAATTTCTTTTCAGTGTATGCATCGAAATGTGGCAATGTCAGTACAACTCTAATGAGTCCACCAAAAAGTTGAATTGTGTCTGCCTGTGGGTAGTCAGCACCCAGAACTTCTCAAGACCTGTGCTATCTTAAAACTGACTTTACAGGAATGGCAGAATGCATATTAATGTCACTTTGAACTTGATTCCATTCACTGCAGTTCATTTTTCCTTCTATTATTGAATTTTATGTGATATTTCAGTTGTTTAGATTTTGGCATTTTAAGATCGTGAGATCACGCATGCTTAGATATTCATAAACATTAAATGCTGAAACCAAACTGACTTGTTTTATGCCACCTGAGCTCTTTGGTAATGTCTAATCCAACCATAATCCATTAATGTCATTTATCCTTTCTGAATTATTACTGAACACATTTAGTATAATCCAATAATTAATTTTAGGTTATTGTCCATTTAATTAAAGCATCATTCTCACAATCATGTGACCACAGGAAGTCCTTACCGGAAATATATTACATTGGAAACAATATCTAAAAAGCCTGGAAAAATTTCTCTTCTGTAATTATTAAATAATAATTTTGAGCATGCAAGAGATTTCAGTGAGTGATGGGAGATATGGGAGACACCCCTCATCTCAAGATAAGCCTTATAGTTGATGGTACACATGTGTAAGTTCAACCAAAATTAGGTTCAATCTTTCTTATTGTATTATCACTAGAATTTACTTCACAAGTGTCTAATTAACATAATGATGTATTGAAAAGTAGTTAATTTTCTATTAAATATCCTGTAATAATTAAGTAAAAAATATGTCTACAATCCCATGAAATATTTATAGGTTACTGCATTTGTATTATAAAATATAAACAAGGTTTTCTTGGCTATACTGCACTATGTTAGGAGTGCAATATAGTTTAGAAAAAAGTTAACACACCACAAAGAATATAAATGAATTGCTGCTAGATTCCAAAGAAAATACACAAGTATAGGTAAACAAATACACAACAGCAGTATGACTGTGCACATAGCACCACCCATTGACTTTTGAATTAGGCAGCATACCACCCACTCAGTCATTCATTTAGAAAAGAAATCTCATTTTGATCAACTTATAATTGAAATTTAGAGTCATATTGTGAATGACTGTGCCTTGGAATAACTGGAATTGAGGGCTTTTGTGTTTCTGTCTATCCAACTAAATTCTGCTTATCTAGTTGTGATGGGCTGAAGATATTAGCTGGGTCAATTCTGTATGATATACTATGATATACATGTGGCTGGAGAGACTGACCTTGAAGCAAGCTGCACGTGTATCTGTTCTGTCATTGATAGTTTGGAATCATAAGGTGGAAACATTTTAAAATTGTTTAAAGCAAAATTCTCAAGATGATACAGGATTTCATTTTTTGTTTCAGAATATCAATTTCATTTTGTTTTGGAGTGCAGTAAATTCTCCCTTGGAATGTGATTTCTGTTGGAAATGTAGCCTAATGTAGAGTGCAGTAAAGTTTGTGCTGTGGATCAATTTCTGAAACCCAATTAAAGATGCAGTTGTTATTACCAGCTACAGATGACATATTTTTATGCCCTCTAACTTGCATGCTCTTTGTTGCAGGGACCCCAGCTGTATGACCTGTATGACTTATACTATAAATCCAAATATTTTATCAGAATAGTAAAATGGAGAAAATTGCAAAGCAGCTGAGGTGTGAGAGTCCATTTCGCAGCAGAATATAAGGCTTCTTCTTCATCTTGGCTGATTGGCTCTGAGTGAGGCTGTTGCATTCTTACCAAAACTTGCCTTTTTCAGTTGCATTTTTTAAAAAATTTTGTACTTGGCCTTGATTCTAAAATGGGACATCTCCGATGTCTTTCTCTTTTATCTTTAATAGATTCAAAAAAGCATGGCTCAAGGTCTGAACCATTCATTTTGTGAATCATTCTGAACATTTCTGCTAAATAATTGTTTAAAAAATCAGAATAATATTTTCAGTACTGCACATCTCACATTGGTTGTCAAAAAACCATCACAGGATACTGTAGATATCATGTTAAAGTCGTTTACTTGGTTGAAAATTTCTTTTGTGACTCAATGAACTCATCCACATCGTCAACTTTATCATATCTACTTTCGAATGGACCAAACAGCTTGCTTACTTCATCCAAAGATGTATATAATAAAGGAAAAGCTCAACATCAACATGCATGTACATTGTTTACAATAAAAAGTACTTTTTAACACACAAAACTATTGTTAGACACACTTGTCATGTAGTATGAAGCAGTGTAGTATGGAGAAATACTGCATGAACCTGACAATATTAAGTTAATGGATTAAAAAAATGAGTATCCAATAATCTCAGAATCTATACCAAGTTAAATATTCCTCAACAGAGCAACTCATTCAATAGTTGCTGACTGCCTTAAGAACTAACTTCTGCATAAACAAACCCTCTATCTCTACCTTTATGAATACTCACCTCATGTTCATCTGGTGACTGTGCATGATAGACCATGTAGGTGAAATCTTCAGCATATAAATAGCAAATGTCTTCTGAAGAAACGCTACCCTCAAGTGTCTCAAGCAGTCGTCCTAGTTTGGTCTCCTTTAAAAGACCTATAACTCTCTCCATTTGCACGTGCACTAGAATAGGATAAATAATGTTTATTAAAAATAATCCAAATGAATCTTATATTAATCACCAAATGAAAGTTTCCAAAAGAAGACAAGACCATGATTGGGGTGGGAATAACAAACCTGTAAGATTCTACATTTATATAAGGAGAGAGATCATGCAACGTTTTCATTATTCCATGATTAACTTTATAATTCAAACAATGCAACAAAAATAGATTACTGTAAGCCTACAACAGTGTGCTGGAAACATTATAGCGGAAATGAGAAATAACTTACCACTAACTCTTATGATATTAACTTATAAGGTATTTGAGGAGTGATGTATTCACTGTGAAAAACCGCAAACTGAAGTGATATGGTCATATCTCAAGATCATCTGGACTGGCAAAAACAATCTTGCAAGGCACAGTGCTGGGATGCAGAAGAAGAGGCAGACAGAAAAATAGGTGGGAAGACAACACTAAAGAGTGGACAGGCGTGGGGTTTGGAGATTCCCAAATGGCAGTAGAGAACAGGGGAAGATGGAGAGAATTGGTTGTAAAGTCAACTGTGGTGCCCCAACGACCTCTTGGGTTATGGGATTGATGATGATGATGATGATGATGATGATGATGATGTATACACATTTAACTCCATTTTATTTATTGGGAATGCTCAATAAAAATGTCACCAAACATTTAACATATCACTGCATTTTCATTGTACAAAAAATTAACATTTTACTGTACAAGAATTAACATTTGAAATTTTATTTTTTAAATAATACTTATGTCCCTAGAGTAACACCAATATTTCAATAAATTAGAAGTAAAAATCTCACAGCTGTACATATTAATTGAGTTCACATAAAAAATCTGTTTCACAGGATGGAAGTAGATACTGTTGACAAGAATGTGTTCTACCACCAAAGGATACTGGCAGGGTATGCACCCTAGTTGAGGTTCAACATTCAAGAGGTATGGACGAGTGAGGTATGCATGTCCTATACAACAAATGCACAATTCCACCTCATCTCTGTGGTCTGTTCTGTACTAAAGAAGTCACTATCCAATTATTGTTTGATGTTCTAAAGTTTGTAGAGTTTTCATTCCACATATTTTGCTAAGTAAACAGAACATACCAATTTATATAATATTTGAAGTCACTATATGAAATCTTATTTTCAGAAGTGGATTACTGCAGCATTGGCTGCTTTATCTCCCGTTTGCTTACCTTTATTACCAGTGTGATTAGGCAGCAGCCAACAGTACCCAATACTTTTTTCCAGACTGTATTAACATATAAACAGTTTTTGATTTAAAAATGAACCCATTTTCTTCTTACCATTTCTGAACTCTTTTTTAATCTCATCTGAAGTTTACGTTCAATAGTATAGCATATCAAACCATCCTCAATGTGTAATGAGCAGTAAGTTTCTGGCTGAAGATATTTCACTATGTTGCTTGAATTCTGATGCTGATAAGGGTGACTGATAAAATGCTGCCCTGAGTTATGCTCATATCCTGAGGATAACTTGCTGAAAGGGTGGCACATACCTAAACTCTGTAATTTCTATTTTTCAAAAAATGAGATACAAAGATAGGCAGCCCTTAGACCCAAGTTGATTAGGTCATTATGATGTACAGTAAAACCTGTCTTGAAATACCCTTGCAATAAGAGACCACCTGTCTTGAGATCAGATTCTTGATTGACTCATTATATAGTGCTTATACCTGTAATGAGAGACCACCTGTCTTGAGAGACCAAAATATTTTGGCAGAAGGAGTGGTCTTTCAAGACAGGGTCTATCATGTTTCCACTTTGTGTCATATGCAAGTAAAAAAATAGTTACTAGATCTTCAAAATTTATGGAAGCTCTCTAATAAATGTTTCAAGTTTGGTGAGATAGTGAACTGTTGTTCTGTGGCATACGAATCCACAATGAAAGTCCAACTGTAGTTGGCTGGATTGAAGATAAAAGAGGATTATGTCATTCATTATTTATTTCATTGTTCTGCAAATACAGTTTGTTAGTGCTGTGGGTTGACATTTGGAAAGATCAGTATGGTCCTTGTCAGGTTTAGGTACTAGTATCACTGTTGCTTTTTCACCATGATGAATGGAGTCACCAGTTTCCCAAATTGCAATGAAAATATTTAGTAGTGTAATGAGAGTTATATCAGTTAAATGTTTCAGAACTCAACAGTGGCTAAAACCTAGTTCTGCTGAAGTGTTACGGGCTCATTCAAAATAGTCATACAGCCCCATGACACTGAAGGTTTTATTGTAGGAATCGACGGGTACATGACCTGACCACCCAGGTTTTGAGATAAAAATTTAATGCTGTGTCTCCCCCCTCTCTTCTTTCTGGGTGTCAAAAAAGCCCGCAATGAAAATGTTTGTTTTATGGCTGACAAAAATGGGGGTGAGAAAATTGGTGGGGAAAACAAAAAATATGAGCATGTGGAGAAACCCAACCTGGCCGTGATCCAGCAAAAATTTTCCTACCCATCTATCCCTAGTTTATTGTAACCTTCAATATTTAAAATAATTTCTTTCAGGAATCTGACATGGCAGCTAGAAGTTTTCAAACAGATCTTTAGTGAGGAGTATTTTGTTAAGTTGTGACCAATGGATTTGAACATTATGGCAATGTTGTAATGAACTCCTCAGATTTCCTTAGGTGGTTGGTTCAGCTGTTGTTACTTTTGTTAATAATTTTCATACAATAATGCATACCAACTTAATACAGGAACGAGAACTTATATTTGTATAGACCTTTCTCCATTCCCTGATAGTGACTTTGCAAATATCATCAAACCAAGGACTGTTGACACATTTAATAGTCACTAAAGTTTCTGGTATTGCTTGTCCAACAATGTCCTGGAGTAAATAGTAAATAATAATCCAAACCACTATGTTTTCTAAATGATTAGCTCTAAAATTTTATTTGCCGAGAGACTGAAACATTTCCCAATCTGCATTAATCACTTTAAAGAGGCCAAGATTGTGTTTTGAAACAAAGTTACCTATTTATTTTCCATCTCAATGATATCTTTTGTAGCCCTAAAGGAGACTGGTGGCTGTTTAAGTCACCAAGTAGCCACAAAATGTACTTGTAACAGTTCAATACAATGGTCAAGATTTGAGAGATTAACTGGACTGAGTGGAGGAAGATATATTTAGCAAACTTTAAGTCTTGTGTATTGGTGCACAAATGGCTATAACCTGTAATTTAGTATTGTGATTAACCTGGTTTTGGAGAGTTTTCTTATTTATGATGATGGATGCTCCTCAGTTGGCATTGTCAGTATTTCTTTAAGAGGTGTTACTTAGGAAATTATTTCTTTAAAAAAAGGTGTCCTGAAGGAAAATGGTTATTGGGTAATGTTATTTACATGACCAATTTTGTCAATGTTTGTCTTTAAACATTGGCAATTCCATTACATGATCATGTCAGATGTAATTATGAAAGTGGTAGAGGTATGGAACTTTTTGCATTATCAGATTCTTTTAGAAGTCTAGTAGATTTCTGAAATTGGTCCTGTTTTGGTTTTGAGGGGTTATTACCATTAAGGCCAGTTGCTTTCTGCTTTTTTGTGTGCTGTATTTAACTGACTTCTCATTAATAGTATTATGTTTCCTATTTGTCGTATTGTAAGATTTTGATTCTCTATTTTCTTTGTGGGAAAGACCCAACTAGTTCAGTTGCTATTAATTTTGTTTTTTTTTCTTCTAATTTTATTTGACACACTGTCACCATGTTTACCTGTGCTGCCCGCTTTATTCTCAGTTTCTGGCTCCTTTTATGAGTTTGGGAGGCATCAAGACTTAAGTTTGGCCTTGCCCAGTCACTGGCAATGCTTGTCTGGTACTGACAGAATTTGAGGAAGGTTTCCTCTCCACTTTAGCCATGTTCATGAAAGATTTGCTGGCTGGCAGTGTTAGGTAGAGATGAGGATTCCACAAATATTCTGCTCTCAGGGAAGCTCAGGTGTTTCTCATTTTGTATTTTTTCTAGTACTTCTAATGGAGAATGCCTAGCAATTAGCATGAGATTTTCTCTATAAATGACATTCCATCAATGCCCTCCTATGTATATATGGGGCAGATTGGATTTTTCTTGTTGCCATCAGTGTGGTGACCGTCTTTCTGGCAGTTAAGAGTGACAAGGGCAAGAGTATACTGAGATGTCTAAGCACTCAGCTTTGATTTATATAGGCAGAGAGGTGCAGTCAAATGTCAATATGGAATTGTTGTTGGGAATCAACTTGCATTTTTAATGAATTCGTTCATTTTATTTGAGATGATGTTCTGAGATCTGTGACTTTCCAGCATCTAAGACTCACTGCAGCCATCTAAATTCCTAGACTGCACTACACTTCAACACAAGTTCTAAGATTTATGTGGGAATATATTGAAGAGTATCTCCAAAAACCACTTTGATCAAAGCAGATTATTAGAGTGAGCTTTATATCTGCACTCATTAATTGACCTAAACTGAGCTTCTACATGCTGTGACTCTCCAGCCTGAATATGAATAGCTTCTGCAATGACAGAAATCGATCTCAGTTACTTCCAGGTTCTTATCAGTTGCTTCAGTGATATGAAAGCATGGCCAATTGCCTTGATTTGGATTTAGTTACCTTATCTGAAGTACTGGTCAATTTGTTCCACGTCCATTTTAACCCAGATCTTCCAGAGTAGGCCATTTGTTTTGAATGTTTTTACATAAAATGGATGAATATTAATTCATCATGCCTGGCCTATCATCCCCACCTGCCTAGAAGCCCAACAAGGGGACAGAGTGTTATACTGATTTATTGTGTTTATTATGTCAGGACAACCAGTATACAGGTTGATACACTCTAGTAAACTATAATCTTTACTTCACTGACTCATCACCACCCTCAGGGTCATGTCCTTGGTAAGGTTCCCAGGATAACAGCATAAATTTTCTGAATCACAATGGTGGCTTTATTACCTGGATATCAGTGCAACTGAATCTGTTATTAACATAAAACCTGACCCTTGGCTTGACTAACAGACTGTTCAGACTGTGCCCTAATCTGACCACCCATCTAGCTCAAATAGAGGCTGAATTAGTGTGTTGTATTGGAGTAGGAAAAACCAACCTCTCTGCCACTTAACTAACAGGATCTTTGTCTCATCCAACATGCAATACAGCCCCCAGTCAACAGGCTGACTCCATAAGTTGCCTCTTATGATATGCATGAGGGTGATCTGGGCCTATATTACATCCTCATGCCCACATGCAAAACTCCAAGTGTAGGTGAGTAAAAATGCAGAAGAGGGTTAAAAAATTATTCTTTGAATTTCACTGTGAATGTGAGAACTTAATGATACACAAAATGCCATCAAACTGAAAGCATAAGTATGTCATACGTCATCACTTGTACCTCAACAACATTTCTGATATAAAGCAGAAACAAAGAAGCCTTAAATTAATGACCCATGATCTTGACCCCACATATGACATGCAACCCCACACATATGGCATGCAACATATCTTCTGCTACAACAAATAATTATACTAAGTTTCATCTCACTGTAAAATATCTTTAAAGTTCAAGTTATAGAATGGAAGGGAAAGTGTGATGAAAAACTTGAAATATTGGGCCATTTTAAATTAACTTTGGAGATAGGACCTGCAGTGTGGTACATAACTTGCATTCTAATAAAAATGTGAAAAGTATACCAAGTTTCATCCCTTAACCTTGAATGATGGCATTCAAGTTATAGAGAGAAAACAAAAATGCGACAGATGGTTGGATGAAATGACAGAAAATAATGAAAATATTATGTCTGCAAATTTTTGTGAAGAGAACTTAGATACAAAATTGCTAGTTGAAAAGAAAGTGTGAAATCTAACAAGATCAGTTTCACAAAATGATGACAACCAATAAAACTTCATTTGTCTATGATAAGCAGTTTTACAAATAAAATGCCTATTAGCTAAGAACAGACAGATGAACTGACCAAGGTACAGATGGGTGGATTAAGGGATGGTCTCTAGTTGGTAGAACAGTAAAGCATTTATCACAATAGTAAATCAGATAGGTGGAGGATCAATTCTGAAATCTATATGCCATTTTATCAGACACAATTCTTGCTGTCCCCCACCCACATGAATTCGTAATCATGAACATGCCACAAATTATACTCAAAACATGTTCTAAATGCATGAAAATGAAGACTTATATTTTATTACAACTTTTTGTGCCGTAAAATGCTATTCTGACTCAGTAATACTATATCTACAGTTTTCTTACTAGATACAGTGGTCCCCCTGTGGAAAGACCCCTCCCGCCCCCCCCGACCAGCGGCCACCTGCATTTTATGGCCAGAATCTCTTGGCACTGATGAGTTTGTGTTCAAAAGTACCCCTCAAGAATTGCCACTCCTTTAATGTGACCAGTGGCCAGCATATTAGTACAAAAATGTAAAATGTTCCCCTCACAAGCGGTCACATTTTATTTTAAATGTGTCCAGAACCAATAATTAATTCGTATGGTAAGGCAAGTAATCCAATTATCTCTAGTGATAACTATCTCCCAATGTCAGGTTTCCATTACTGAAAGAAGTGTTGGCTAAAGTACATGTACCACTAAGATTAATATAATATCATTATCTATAAAAGCCGACATTTACAGGAAATGGGCTCAGCAATGTTGTGATAGAGTTTTGGGCTTCACACAGCTGTCAAGTTCTTCTCTCTGATGATTACAACTGGTCGTAATTGTCAAGATCATAACATAGTCAGCATAGGCTAAATATAGATATTGTGGATTAACACACACACAGAAATTAATTGAACAGAACAGGGTACCAGACAAAGGCCAAAAAATAACATAATAGAAGATGTATCACTTCCTTTACAAAGCAGGTATTTGGTCCACTGTATGAATGTTTCGTCTGCATAATTAAATTGCAGTACTGTATAATTAGCAACACAGGAATAAATCATTACAAAACTTTAACATGTCATCATGTAAACGGAGAATTATTACTTTAGAGAAAAGTCAAAGTTATTTGACTCGATGACATGGGGGGGGGACTTAATGAACAATTTTATGTAATGGGGCTCGTATTGTTGCTTACAATTTAACTTATCAGTCATACATGTACTATACAATAATACTATATAGTACACGCATGACTGATAGTTAAATTGTAAGCAATGATACAAGTCCCTGTGATTTTATGTTGAAAGGACTCAAATAAACAACATCGTAACAGATAACGAGAATATTCAGCAGCAGTGGGAAAATGGAGCAAATGGAAAGAGATTTAAATGATGTTTTTGAATGGTTTTGCAATGTGCATGACAACAATACCCCA